>JBBPKM010001041.1:0-10559 GCA_038089255.1 Austroboletus rostrupii | reverse complement strand
CATCTGATAAGATCTTGTTGGAGATCTAGGAGGCCAGGAGGCAGAACAGAAGTTCCTGTGTGAGAAAGAGCACAGGAAGCACATGGAGCATCATCAGGAAATGTCCAGGGTTGAGGGCAAGCATTGGCTAATAAGCCAGATGTGCAGCAAGGTGTTCCTGATCATGTGGAAGAAAATCAGAAGGCAAGGAGGAAGAGTGATGATCAATCAGTGAATACTCAGCGGATTTCTGTGACTGTTGATGTGGCAGTGACAGGAGTGAGTACAAGATGGTTGTAGAGAGCTGAGGAACAAGTGGGGACCGCACTGAGAGTGCCAGGAGTGATTCAGATGCCTAGGAGGAGATCTAGGGGCAGAAGGAGATCTGGATGTCTGGGAAGTGGAGACACATCAGGAAGGGTCCTAATGTGTTGGAGCAAGTTTGGAGAACTCCTAGACGCAGTATAAAAGTGATCAGATCAAGAAATACATGGTTGATGACCATATGTGACTCAGGTGCAGAAGAAGACATATCTGGAAGGTGCCAAATATGGATCAGGGAGCCTTGAGGTGGCAAGAGAGACAGGAGAGGACTGAGGAGCATCCAGGGGAATGCCTGGAGCGACGAAGGACAATTGTTCTTCATGCTTTTGAAGAAATAAAGAGGTTCTGATAGATCCAGGATCAGGAGATAATCTAGAAGTTCTGGTAAAATCAGAGAAAGCATGATCTCAATGAAGAGGACACATTGGGGAATGCACAAGGACACACAGAGGTGTTAGAGACTTGTCTGGATGCTGGCAGGAGAGCCAGAGGTTCTGGTGAACATCTGATGGAGATTAGATGTGATCTAGGAGACTTGATCCTATGTTAAAGGACAAGCTGTCTGGTGAGTGGCTAGATAGCCCAGTTGACTGTGGGTGTATTGGATAGATGTCTAGTAGGCACAGTAGATCAGAGTAGGATTTCAGGAGTGGCCAGAAGTCAGACAGATGCAGAAGAAGATCTAATTGGAGGCCAGATCTGAGAGAAGCAGCCAAGGAGGAGCATTAGTGGATGCTGATGCAACTAGAACTGATGTATATCTTTGTAGGTGTGTTCCTGGGAAGATCTGGAGACCTGGGGGCACTGCTAGGAGGACCAGAGGTTGACCTAATGAGGAGAAGATGTATACTTAGTGAAGAGAATATTTCAGGATGAGATCAGATGATGTCAGGTTGAAGATCAGTGTGTCTGATGAGCAGGGAGAGCATCTGGAGGATG
The DNA here is from genome assembly GCA_038089255.1 of Austroboletus rostrupii. NCBI lineage: Eukaryota > Fungi > Basidiomycota > Agaricomycetes > Boletales > Boletaceae > Austroboletus > Austroboletus rostrupii. The sequence goes on along the minus strand of JBBPKM010001041.1, from coordinate 9,317 downwards.
CCAGATGAGATGCATTCAAGAGAGATCAGGTTGTGATCCTGATCCAAGGATAGAAGGAGGCTGGAGGCTCACAAGGAGCAACTGGTAAGGAACATCCAGGGACAATCTAGGAATGGCTCAGATAATCCCAGAAGAGGCCCAGAGCATGCTAAGAGCATGCTGGGGTGGAGAGATCTCTGGTAGGATGGATAGAAGATGGCTGATCTAGGAAAAAGTGTACCAAGATAGGGACAAGTTGTAATACTACTTATATTTGAACTTATTTTTTCTTTTACAATAAACATTCTTCCTACAACTATCATACTAGTATACCAGTTCCTTCATGATTACTCATCCTCTTTGACATATTACTCAGTGGTGACTAATATCTTAGTCATTGCTTACTTATCTTGCTTACTCATGCTTCCTCTTTTATACTATATGTGTTATGCTTCGACCAGGTAGGATGGAGCATAGCCTCAGATGAACCAAATCCTTTAGATGATAAAAGAGATCTCGGCTTGGGTTAGCTCAAGGAAGCATTCACTCAAGAGTAGAACGAAGACTCGGCACTCGATAAGCTGATCAGGAGAGAACAACCAGGAGCAAAATAAACTTGGTATTAACCAAGGAGAACTAAACTAGTGTACAAGGCTATGTCACAACGACTGATATAGGTACCTATCATAGCATGGGCCAAGATTCAGAAAGGAAAGCACGCTGACTGATGACCGGCCGATGAGCAAACGAGATAACATGATGAAGGAGTCTGCACAGGTGGATACAATATTGATGTAGTCCGATAAGGATATTGTAGAAAGAAAAGGATAAGTCCGTATAAAAGAAAAAAATCATAACACTACCCCCTGCTTACATCTGTAGCACTGCAAAAAGTCCCAGCTTAATCGTCCAGATAGTGCCCTGGGGAACTGGTAATGTTAGCATATGCTACATCATTGAGTCCATCATCGGAGGGAGAAGAGGATGGTACTCAAGGAGGAGGATGCCGGGGATGTGAAACGGGGTAGGGGCGTGTACGACCAGCTCCCCATGAAGCAGTAGTACAAAAGCCGGCAGGTGAGATAGGGATTCCAAATGTAATGGTGGCTTGGTTGGACACGGTAGAGATTGCAGAGTGCTAAGACAATGAGGAGGACGACGGGGGCGATGGTTTTGGAGTGGAGCGATGAAGCTGGCACCAGTTGGTGCGATGTCCTGGGGCCCAGCATAGACAGTGAAAGCACTAATAGAAGCTGCAGTCTACCTGTATGTGATCCAACCGATGGCATTGATAGCAGGCCTGGTTATAATGGGGGTGATTAGTGGGGAGTGGGTTAAAACCATCATTCCCTGACCACCAGGCATCTGTGCAAGCTAGGAGGCATTCTTCATTGGAATGGAGCAGGGTCAAGGAGGCCGAAGGGGTGGATGGGCTGCTGGTCAGACATGCGGCTAGGAAGGGTTTGGTATAGACCTCTTGGCAGTACTGATTGACGTCTAGGAAGAACTCTTTTAAATCCATCTCGTGCATTGCTGTAACCACATTCTCCTTCATAGTTTTATGGATGTGGAGAAGGCATTGTCCGTGTCCTGCAGTACGACCGTCTTGGGCTAGGATATTCCCCATTGTGGTGATCGAAGTACTTTGAAAATATAGTATATAAAGGGCATGCGCGGTGGAGTCCGGTTCTATGTGGGCATTGATGGCTGTAGCATATCTAGAATCGGCTAATATTTGATCATAGGTGATGGATTGTATGACGCCTGTGATGGGCTCCTTAAAGTGGTGGATGAAATGGGGGATATCGATGGCTTGGACAGAAAAGGGGGGTGAAGCTAACTCCTAGGCTACTTGTTCGATGGCATCTAGAGTGATGATGGATGTAGGAGGATGCATTGAGGTAGGGGAAGGTGCTGAGGAGCGGGTGAGGCTGGAGGGGGAGGTGATGGAGATGGTAGAGGCAATGAGCGAAGACATGTTGCAGATTTGCAGATTTCCTCATGATTCCCGCAGACGTTCTTTATAATCACTCAGGAGGGTCTGTGCGTGACAGAGCTCCTTCTCCAGCATTCATGTGTTATGATTTCTTTTCTCTTATATGGACTTATCCTCTTTCTTTCTATGATACTCCTATCAGACTACATCAGTGTCATATCCACCATCGTGGATTCCCCACATTGTCATCTAGTTTACTCATCAGCTGGTCATCAGTCATCTGATTGCCCAGTGTCTCCTATGCTTTCCTTTTGTATTCATGGCCCATGCTATAATAGATACCTATATCAAGCTTTATATCATAGCCATGTACAGTAGTTTAGTTCTCCTTGGTTAATACCAAGTCTACTTCACTCCAAGTCATTCTCTTCTGATTTGTTATTGAGCACCAAGTCTTCGTCCTACTTTTTAGTAGACACTTCCTTGTGCTATCTACCAAGTGACTATTTGTCACCCATGCCCCTATTGTCAAAGAAGACTTTGGTTCATCTGAGGCTACACTCTGTCCTATCTGGCCAAAGTGTAACAAAAGAACTAAACTCTACGATCGCGACTAGTCTTACCTAGATTGCCCACCATATCGTCTAACAGGTTTTCTAATTGGCAGAATCAGCAGGCATCCCCTGCACCTTCAACTGTGTCCAAGTCATCTGGTGAAGTACCCACTGACCAAGATGAACCTATAGCCAACAAAAGCCCCAATGTCCATCATCTTGAACATTGGCTCGAAAGATTATTAGTGATACCATGCATACTGACACTGCCAAGTCCTACACTGCAACCACAGGCCAAAAGAATCTTTGCCTTCCTGCCCCCTAACACTCAAGCCATCCCAAACGTAGCAGCTTATACTGCCCAAATGTCTAACACACCAGCCGCTGTGGTAAAACTGACCAAGCTTCACCTCAGTACTCCAGAAGACTTTGATGGATCGTATGCCTGGGCTATCCTCTAGCTATGGTCAGTCCAAATGTATCCTGCTGTCAACGATAAACTCTATGACAGCCCCAACAAGCAGATAGCATACATGCTGTATTTTATGAAAAAGGGAACTGCCATCACTTGGGTGGATACTTTTCATGAATTCAAGCTAATGGCCGGAACCTTCTTCATGGGGACCTGGACCAAATTTGAAATGGACTTTTGCACTGCCTTCGAGAATGTGGACCTAAAAGGCGACTCCCTGGCCTGGCTGGCCCAGGAATGCATATACGAAAATCGATCCAGCAGATATAACCCTGCTCTCCAAAAGTACATTGCGATGTTTCAAAGTAAAGTTGCACTTACTGGGATCACGGATGATCAGGTCCTGATCAACTACTTTGCATCCAGGATACCAGTCTCTCTGATGAGAAGGATATAGACTATGGAAAAAGTACCAGACAAAGTAAAAGACTGGTACGCCAAAGCTGCTCACTTCGCTAGCATCGAAGAAAGAGCTCTTGAAATTGCCACCCAACATCATCGAGGCAACACTCCATTTACACCGACAACCCAAACATGCAATATGCCCACCCAAGATCCTAACACTATGGAAGTAGACACCATTCGCATCAAAAGATTGACCCCAGAGGAAAAAGAGAGATGTCAAAAGGAAGGACTTTGTTTTTTATGCAAAAGAAAAGGGCACTCCATCAATAATTGCCCCAACAACAGGTGTCCCAACCCTTCCCCAAAGATGGTTCAAAAAGTTGATGAAGAGCCCTGTGCCAGTATCATGGAGGCACCAGACGACGAAACCATAGGAAAACTCAACTTGGGTTTTTAACTGGGAGGATGCCCACAACGCACGTATCTCCCTCATTAGATGTGTCATGTAACTCTGTATCTGTAGCCATGAAAGCAATGCGAATCCCCATTCAAATCATGCTACTGGTCAACATGAATATCAAAGCCGTTGCCACTACTGCCTTAGTCGACTCAGGTGCCCAAGTATCTTGCATCAATTGGAAATTTGCCCGATCAAGGAAAATTCCCCGAATATGGCTCCCTGTCCCCATTACTATCCGAAACATGGACACCTCTATGAATAAAAATGGGACTGTAAAGTTCAAAACGACACTCTTTATCAATGTTTACGGTTATATCTATTCTACCGAATTCTATCTCATGAACTGTGGAAAGGAAATAATGATTCTAGGTTTCTCCTGGCTTACGGCAGTAGGACCAAATATTGATTGGAAGATGAAGACATTGGAGATACCAAAAGAATCAGATCAGATGGCAGAAATGGTGGCTGTACATGAGCAGAAGAAACAAAGGAAGGGCCAGTTGTACGACCTTCGCAACCCACACTATACAACACTGCTGCCCAAACATATTCATGTGGACACCCTAGTAGATGAACATCTTTTTGGCTACCTAGACCGAATTGAAGACAACGTCCTATGCAGCAACATTTGCCTCACGAGGGACATGGCACATTTAAAACCCCTCTGCACCTTGTCTAGAACCGTCCTCGCCAATGGGCAATTTATCCCAAACCCTGCCCTTATGTGCGCTGCTGTTACTGTGTCTACGGACCTAGAAATACATGCCAAAAAGGAGGAAGTAACCCTGCCATCCCAGTATGCTGAATTCAGTGATATCTTCTCAGATGAAGATATGTTGTTGCCACCATCTCGAGATTGTGATCACTAGATTAATTTAACCGACACCTTCAAGGCCAAGATTGGTAAACTATACCTGCTCACGGAAAAAGAACAGAAAGGTCAAGACAAGTTCTTGGACAAAAATCTGAAATCTGGAAAAATCCATCCTTCAACATCTCCACAGGCCGCTCCATTCTTCTTTGTCAAGAAAAAGGATGGGAAAATTTGCCCAGTACAGGACTATTGCTACCTGAGTGAAAACACAATCTATGACGCATACCCTCTTCCATTGATCTTGGACCTTCTTGACAAGCTCCGCCACGCCAAGGTCTTTACAAAGTTTGACATCTGCTGGGGCTACAACAATATATGCATTAAAGAGGGAGACCAGTGGAAGGCCACGTTTACCACTCATTATGGACTCTTTGAACCCGTGGTTATGCCATTCGGTCCAAAAAATGCCCTGGCAATGTTCCAATGTTTCATGAATAAAGAGTTCCACAATCTCATCGCGGAAGGATGGATCGTCATTTACATGGATGATATCTTGATCTTCTCTCCTGACCAAGAAAGACATGACAACACCACATGACACGTTCTCCAACAAATGAGGGAGCTCCACCTGTGCCTCTGGCTGGCCAAGTGCCTGTTTAACTCAGAATCGGTGGAATATCTAGGAATGATCATTCGACCTGGAACCCTCACCATGGACCCAGTCAAACTTGAAGGAATTGCTGCTTGGCCAACCCTGACAAAAACTAAGGAAGTTTGCTCATTCCTCGGTTTTGCCAACTTCTATCATCATTTCATACTGGGATACTCCAACGTCGCTCGCCTGCTCCTCAACCTCACAAAAAAGAATCACCTGTGGTCCTGAACCCCAGCTTGTAAAGCTGCCTTTACAAGGCTTAAAGAAGTTTTTACGTCTCAACCAGTCTTGCAAATGCCGGACTCATCTTGCCCATTTGCCATAGCCACTGACGCCTCAAAATATGCTATGGAAGGAATCCTCCTCCAAACAGATGAAAATGGCGAGTGGAATCTGTGCTCGTATCTCTCACAAATGTTCTCTGCCACAGAATGAAATTATGACATTTATGATCAAGAGCTTCTAGCGGTCATTTGTGCCTTGAAGGTGTGGCAACATTACCTCCTTGGCTCAGCACATCCTGTTCAAGTATTTACCAACCATAAAAACTTGATGTATTTCAAACAACCACAAAACCTGAACCAACGACAAGCCCGCTGGCTTCTCGATATTGCTGACTATGATCTCTGTATCTTCCATGTCCCAGCTGCCCAACTTGCGGCACCCAATGCCTTATCCTGTCGCCCTGACCGATGCCCCAACCATTCTATGGATAACACTGATGTCGTCCTCCTACCCCCATCTCTCTTTGTCAACCTTATTGATATTGCCCTCCATAATCGCATCTCTACTGCTTCCACTACCGACCTTTTGATGATAAAAGCTCTCCAATCAATTAACAATGATATCCTGGTTGCTCTATGCTCTCGCCTTGTAGATTGGCAACATCGCGATGGTGTTCTCCTCTATCACAATCGCATGTATGTTCCCCCCCGATGTCTCCCTTTGCCAGTCCATTGTGACCCGCTGTCATGACCATGCTACGGCCAGACACCTGGGATATCTGAAAACCTGCCAACTCATCGTGGCTGAATTTTGATGGCCTGGTCTTGCCACTTTTGTACACTCGTTCATTGCCAGTTGCACAACCTGCCAACAACATAAAGTCAACACACACCCCACTGTTCCCCCCATCACACCCATTGCTTCTACATGCACCTGCCCTTTCCAACAGATCTCCTGTGATCTTATTACAGACCTTCCCCTGTTACACAGATTTGACGCATTACTGGTCATGGTTGACCATGGGCTTACAAAGGGGGTAATTTTATGCCCTATAACAAAAACAGTCACTGCCAAAGGAATCACCAACTTATTTTTCCATTTAGTATACTGATGATTCAGCCTCTATGACAAGATAATCTCTGACTGAGGCCCACAATTTGCTTTAGCCTATGCCAAAAAATAAGGTCGTCTCCTCAATTACAGGCTTACCCTTTCTACTGCATACCATCCACAGATGGATGGAGAAACAGAACGAGTCAATCAGGAAGTCGAAATCTATCTCCGTATTGTATGCAGAAACTATCTGACCAATTGGACAAAACACATCACAACAGCAGAATTTGTACACAATCACTGCCCCCATTCTGTCACAGGCAAGTCCCTGTTCTACTTGCTTATGGGATATGAACCATTGGCACTCCCAATGGCACTCTTATCCATGGATCTCCCTGCTGTGGAAACACGACTCCGCACCCTGATTGCAAGTAGGAATGAGGCAATAGTGGCACATGAATTAGCCTGTCAAACAATGGCAACACGGACCTGACAGAACTTCCGTCCCTTCACTCTAGGAGAGAAAGTATGGTTAGAAGCACGAAACCTTCAGCATGCTATCATGGACCCAAAGTTTGCACCTAAACGAGAAGGCCCCTTTATCATAACCCAGGTCCTACATGTCTTCACCCATCACCCCTACCATCTCTGTCTCATCTCCCTCCAGCCTCACCTGCTCCTTGGCACCTTCTCCAACCTCCATATGCCCCCTACACCTATCATCACTCTAGACGCCATTGAACAAGCTGCTCAGGAGTTAGCGTCACCCCCCTTCTCCATCCAAGCCATCAATACCCCCTGTTTTGCCCACTGCTTTAAAGAGCCCATCGCGGGCGTCATACATTCTATTGCTTATAACCAGATATTAGTGGACTCCCGCTATGCCACAGCTATCGACGCACATGTCGAACCCGACTCCGCCACCCACGCTCTTTATATGCTATACCTCCAAATCACCTCTATTGCAACCATGGGGAATATCCTTGTCCAAGACGGACGAATGGTGGGACACGTACAAAGATTGCTCCATATCTACAAGACAATGAAAGAAAATGTCGTAACAGCTATGCATGAAATGGACTTAACAGAGTTTTTGTTGGATGTCGATAGATACTGCCAGGAGGTGTACACCAAGCCCTCACTTGCCATCCGTCTCACCGATGACCCCTCTACCCCCTTGGCATCATCGACACCATTACATTCTGACGAAAAAAGATTGCTGGCATGTACGGATGCATGGTGGTCCGGCAATGATGGTTTTGACTCCCTTCCTGCAAACCACCCATGATACAATCAAGTGTGTTACCAGTGCCATCGGTTGGGACATATACAGGTAGATTGCAGCTTCTACCAGTGTTTTCATTGCCTCTGTTGGGTGCCAGGTCACCGCACCAATGTTAAAGTCCCGAACCCGATCGCGCTTCTCCGGCCAAGTCCAACACAGAGGAAGCGGAGTACTGATCAAAGAGAAGAAGGATGAGTAGTAATGGGTACAAGAACCCGTAAAGGTGAAACGGAGCGATAACATTACACTTGGCCTTGACGCAGGACTTATGTGTTGCGCCCTTGACCAGACTCGGCCTTGTGGAACGACAGATCGGAGACTAGAGAGAAAGGGGACAGAGGGAGCGGAGTCGAACGAAGTTGGCGGAGAGCGATAAGGAGAGACTTATGCAGAGTGCGGAGGGAACGATGATATTCGTACTAAGGGAAAATACGAGCGAGTGGCGAGGTTTAAGTATGAAGTCCATATGAAATACATAAGCATGTGAAAACGGAGGCATAGTGGATCTGGAGACGAAGTACAAGGACATATATGAAATGTAAGCATAGAGACGGAAATCATAATGAAAATGCATAGACATATACGAAATATACCATAAGAAGAATATCACATGAATACAAGTGCTCTGTGATGAAGTCCGAAGTGGTTCCAGGTTGTCGCCTGCCGGAAATGTGAGGTCTAAGGTTGCCGCGTATTGGAGATTAGAGGAGTAGCTTGGAGGAGGGTGAATGAGACTGGAGTTACGTATGGGGATATGACATCTACATCCATGGTATTTGGGTCATAGTTTGTTTGGGGATGAGGAGTGAAGGTCAAGAAGTAAGTAGTGTTGCCATATTTATATCAGGCAACAATTTCGATAGCCCTTTCCTTGACACTAGCAAAGTGAGTGGCCTTAGTATACCATTCTGTGATCTTGTCTGGGACTTTTTCCATCATATGGATGCAGTGCATAGGAGACATGGGGATACCAGAAGCAAAGTAATTGATCAGGACTTGATTGTCACTAATTCTGGTAATGGCCACTTTGTTTTGGAATGTGGCAATGTATTTTTGTAGAGTGGGGTTGTATCTGCCCAAGCGATTTTCATAGATCCATTCTTTTGCAAGCCAGGCTAAAGACTTGCCTCTGATGTTGGTGTTTTCAAATGCCATTCTAAACTCTTTTTCAAAGTCTGCCCAAGCTCCTAGAGTAAATGTTCCACTGGTTAACTTGGCCCCCTGGAAAGTATTTTCCCAGATAAGAGCAGTGCCCTTTTTCATGAAAGATAGGGCATATGTGATCTGTTTATTGGGTGTGTTGTATAATTTGTCATTGACTGCGAGGTAAAGTTGGATGGATCGAAGCCATGGAAGGGCTCAGGAGTAGGAACCATCAAAGTCGTCAGGGGTTCCAAGATGAAGTTCAGTGGATTTTGGGGCAGTGGTGTTGGACATGGTGGATGTGGGAGTGCTGGTGGTGGAGGAAAGAAAGTTCTTCCAGTCTGGAGTTGCAGAGTTGGACTGGGTAGAGTAGGGATCTGAGGGATTACCAAGGAT
>JBBPKM010001040.1:0-10569 GCA_038089255.1 Austroboletus rostrupii | reverse complement strand
TCCTTCTCACTTCAGAGTGAATTTCGGGTTAGAGATAGGAAGTGTAACAGGTTCATAACCCATCATAAGATGGAATGGCGATTTGCCTGTAACTGAATGAGGGTAATGGTTGTGAACAAATTCAGCTGTCATAATATGGTTGGCCCAAGTACCAGGGGTATTACCACAGACAATGTAAAGATAGGTCTTGATTTTTTGGTTTACATGTTCGGTTTCTCCATCAGTTTTGGGGTGGTATGCCGAGGATAGGGCCAGGTTGTAATTCAAGAGTCTGCTGAGTTCTTTGGCAAAGGCAGAGATGAATTGTGGGCCATAATCTGAGATGATTTTGTTATAAAGGCCAAAGCATTTATAGACTGAGTGGAAGAAAAGGGTAGTGATACCTTCAGCAGTGACTGTTTTTATGGTAGGGCATAGAATTACTCCCTTAGTAAGCCCATGGTCAACCACGACCAAGAGTGCATCAAAGCCACTTGAGACAGAAAGGTCCATGATGAGATCACATGAGACTTGTTGAAAAGGGTGAGTGCAAGAAGAGGCGATTGGAGTGAGCAGAAGAACAGAGGGATGCATATTAGGTTTGTTTTGCTAACAAGTGGCGCAACCTGCAACATAAAAGCAGACGAAGGAGGCAAGACCAGGCCACCAGAAGTTGGAAGCGACCAATTGGCAAGTTTTAAGGTAACCAGGATGACCAGCAGTGGTATGATCATGGCATTGAGAGACAATGGTTTGATGAAGGTTTTGATCAGCAAGAACATAGATGCGATTTTTATAATATAAGAGGCCATCTGATATTGCCAGTTGGTGAGGCAAGAGCGGAGAGCATGTGGGAGATCAGTTTGGATCGATTGGAGGGACTGTAGGACAAGCAGATCCAATGAAGATTTTATCATGAAGGGTGAGATCGATGAGGTTAATAAAAAGGGACAGGGGAAGGAGAGTAACTGCATCATTGTTGGAGGAGTCATCAGGGCAACAATCAGGTTGATGAGATAGGGCATCAGGATCCACAAGGAGTGCACCTGGTATATGGATCATTTTGAGGTCATGATCTGCGATGTCCAAAAGCCAGTATGCTTGGCAACAATTAAGTTTTTGAAGTTGTTTAAAGTACATGAGATTTTTGTGATCTGTGAAAACTTGGACAGGGAATGCTGAACCCAGGAGATAATGTTGCCAAGCTTGAAGAGCATGAATAACAGTGAGGAGTTATCAATCATAAATATCATAATTTCGCTCAGTGGCAGAGAATGTTTGAAAGAGATAAGAACAAGGGTGCCAGTTATCATTTTTGTCTGTTTGGAGTAATATGCCCCTTGCACTCTGGAGTCGACAAGCACAGAGGTTGCAACGGCTTTGATCATGTCAGTTGGTACCAATAGCTGAATAGGGATGTGCATTGACTTCATAGCTACTGGTACAGAGTTACATGAGAATTCAGAAAAAGGAGAAACATGTGTTGTGAATGTTTCTCTGTTTAAAAATCCAGACAGATCCTTCCAACCATTTCATCATCCTGAAGCTTCTGGATGGAAGTCATTGGTTCTTCCACTCTTTTCACATCCTTAGATGGTACTTATGGAGAATAATTGAATTTGTTGGGGCATTGACATACCATGTGCCCTTTCCTTTGGCATGCCAAACAAAGCCTTTCTCTGATGCATCACTCTCATTCTTCTGGGATAAGTTTCTTAAGGTGGACTGTGTCTACATCCATAGTATTTGGATCTCAGGCTGGTTGTGACTGAGGAGTAAAGATGGTTGAATATAAGGTGTTACCATATTTGTGATGGGCAGCAATTTCAAGAGCTCTTTCTTTGACACTTGCAAAATGGGCAGCTTTGGCGTACCATTCGATAATCTTTTCAGGAACTTTTTCCATCATGTGGATATGTTGCATGAGGAAGACAGGGATGCAAGAGGCGAAGTAATTGATCAGGACTTGGTCGTTGCTGATCCCAGTGATGACCACTTTGTTTTGGAATGTGGTGATGTATTTTTGTAAAGTGGGGTTGTATCTGCCTGAGCAATTCTCATAGATGCATTCTTTTGCGAGCCAGGCTAAAGACTCCCCTTTGATGTTGGTATTTTCAAATGCCATTTTGAAGTACTTTTCAAAGTCTGCTCATGCTCCAAGAGTGAAGGTTCTGCCAGTTAGTTTGGCTTCTCAGAAAGTATCTGCCCAGGTAAGGGTGTTGCCCTTTTTCATAAATGACAAAGCATACATGATTTGTTTGTTTGGCATGTCATACAGTTTGTCATTGATGGCAAGGTATAGTTGGACAAATCTAAGCCATGGAAGGGCCCTGAAGTAGGAGCTGTCAAAGTTGTCGGGGGTTCTGAGATGAAGTTTGGTGGGTTTTGGGGCAGTGGTGTTGGACATAGTGGGTGCAGGTGGTACCAGTGGTGCAGGTGGTGGAGGAAAAAAAAATTCTTCCAGTCTGGGGTTGTGGAGTTGGACTAGGTGGGGTGGGGATCCGAGGGTAGGTAGGAGTGTAGCCCTTGTGAGGCAAGAACCAAGTGTCAAGATACCTTAGAGTTAAGGGTTTCAAGATAATGCAGGATAGCATCCACTTAATAGTAGGACGAGGACTAGTTGACTAGGAGACTGAGTGAAAGAGAGCACTTAGGAGCTAGCACAAAGAGGAGTTGTATTTGGGAGAATACAAGGAAGAACTAAGCTAAGGTATAGGGAACCCATTGAAGGATTTAAGTATATAAAAGAGAAGTTGAGGGCAGGCTTGTATAGTACAAAAGAAGAAGTGATAAGTAAGGACTTATGAGTAAGCACTGACTGATGTATCAGTCAGTGAGAAATGATGAGTCATACAAAATGAGTGAGTGTGAAGGAATCAGAGCACCAGTTCAATAGTCACGAGAATATACAAGTGACTATTGCAGAAAGAAATATAAGTCCAAGTATAGATATGGCAAAGGAAAAAGAAAGAAACTAAGAATGAATTGTAACAGTCTCCATATCTTCCCTAAATCATGCTCATAAAGATTACCATCAGTTCTAGTTGCATCAGCCTCCACTGATGCTTCTCCTTGACCACTTCTCCCTGATCTGGCTCACAATTAGATCAGAGTCTCCTTTTGAACCTGTATCTGACTTCTGGCTACTCTTGAAAGTCCCCAACTGATCTACTGTGCCTACTGGACATCTACCCGATCCACCCATAGTCAACTGGGCCACCTGGCCACTCACCAGACCACTTGTTCTTTAATATAAAATCAAGCCTCCTAATCATATCTGATCTCCATCAGATGTTCACCAGACTCTCTGGCTCTCCTGCCAGCATCCATACAAGTCCCAAACAACTCTGTGTGTCCTTGGGCATTCCCTGATGTGTCCTCTTTATTGAGATCACACTTTTTTTGACTTTACCAGAACTTCCAGATCATCTCCTGATCCTGGATCCAACCAGAACCTCTTGATCTCCTCAAAAGCATCGATAACAACTATCCTTCATCGCTCCAGGCATTCCCCTGGATGCTCCTCAGTCCCCTCCGGTTTCCCTTGCTGCCTCACGGCTCTCTGATCCATATTTGGCACCTTCCAGATATATCTCCTCCCTATACCTGTTACATATGGTCATTCACCATGTGTATCTTTGATTCCATCACTTCTAGACTGTTTCTAGAGGTTCTCCTAACCTGCTCCGACCCATCAAACCCATCCTGATGTGTCTCTGCTTTCCCTGCATCCAGATCTCCTCCTGCCTCTAGAACTCCTTCTAGTCCTCTGGATCACTCCTGGCACTCTCAGTGCGGTCCCCACTTGTTCCTCAGCTCTGTCCGACCATCCAGACTCACTCCTGTCACTGCCTTATCAACAGTCACAGAACTCTGCCAAGCATTCACTGATTGATCATTAGACCTCCTCCTGACCTTCTGATTATCTTCCACATGATCAAGAACTCCTTGCTGCACATCTGGCTTATCAGCCAATGCTTCCCCTTGCTCCTAGACATGCCCTGATGATGTTCCATGCGGTTCTTGTGTCCATTCTCTCACAGGAACTTCTAGTCTGCCTCCTGGCCTCCTAAATTTTCAACAGATCTTATCTTGCTTACATCTGATTCTTATCAGATGATCCCTCGGATCTGAGCACATCTTGATGATGTCTTATTGGTCTCTTATCTGCGCTTGCTCCAACAGCAAGTCCTTTTTAGATTCATTGCATCTCCTAAATGCTCCTCATCTTCTGATCTTCTATTTTCTTGATCTCTCTGTTTCTCTTTGATCCCTTGTACCACAGACATTCCTCTTCGATTTCCAGTCTACCTATATGGTGTATTCATAGCTGAGTATCCTTTCTCAGCCTTTATATTGATTATTGCTTCCATCTCCTCCTGCCCATATGGCTGTATACTTAGTTTTCTTTCTTATCCTGCTTCTCTCTGATCTGATCCATGTTCTCCCTTTCACCCTGATTCTTTATTTGCTATCTCTGACTCATTCCTGACTTGTCTCTTTTCTGGACACTTCCTTTCTTGGATCTCTCTGTAGTATATAAACTCTAGACACCCATCCATGTACCTTAGCTTGATTCTTCTTACTTCTACTCTAATGGATCCTCATCTGATTCCCCTTGATCCATTATCCAAGCCCTGACCTTCAGCCTCTGGTATCTTGCTCCCTAAGGATGTCTCCAATATCTCTTGTAACCTGGTCTCCTTGGCATAGCTGTCTGGAATGCATACCTGATGAGTTCTTCATTGAACTCCATTCCTTTGTCCTTAGATCCCATTTATGCATGTATGGTGATGGGATATCCAGTCTCTACTCGAATTGCCCTAAAGGTCAAGTCTCTAAAAGGCTGCACTCCACTCTACCCAGGATGAAGTGTAACACCACCTCTCCAAGCTAGAATGATTTTGGACTCAATCCAAGCCATTACTCTCTCCTTTTCTGCTTGATCATTGGAATGATGAATAGGATCAAAATGGATAACATCATCATGCAAATGCAAAAGAGAAAGCATGACATGCTTGTAGCAGTTGTTGACTGTGCCAACAGATATACCTGCCCACTCTGCCATGTCTTGTGCTGTAGCTGCATTACCATAATGGCCAGCAGCATTTAAGAAGATGGAAAGTTGAAGCCAGACAGGTAACTGCTGGTTAGCTCTATGAGATTTTGCAAGATGCATACCATCAGAGCTAGAGTTGCTAGAGGCATCAATCTCACAGAATTCTTGAGTTTCTTGATGAGAATCTCAAATCTGGAAATATTTGTCCTTCTACTTTGCCCTAGGCTGCACCTTTTTTCTTTATCAAAAAAATGGATGAAAAACTTCATATAGCCCAAGACTATTGATATCTGAATGATCACATAATCTGAGATGCCTATCCACTTCCTCCTATATCTGACCTCTTGGACAAGCTAAAAGACGCAAAAATCTTCACAAAATTTGATGTTTGTTAGGAATATAATAACATTTATATCAAAGAAGGACACCTGTAGAAAGCTGTTTTCATCATACACAGCAGGCTTTTTGAACCTGTCATTATGCCTTCTGGCCCAAAGAATACACCTGCTACTTTCAAAGATTCATGAATAAGAAATATAGGGATCTCATTGCTGAAGAAAGGATTGTCATCTATATGGTCAATATTCTTATCTTTTCAACAAATCAGCAGATGCATGATGAGACCATCTGTTGTGTCCTTCAACAAATAAGGAAATTAGACCTTCACCTCCATCTTTAGAAGTGCCTATTCAACATGAAACAAGTTGAATATCTTGGCATAATTGCAAAGCCCAGTTCTCTTACTATGGATCCTATCAAACTTGAAGAAATTGGATCCTGGCCCACTCCTACAAGGCCAAAGAAAGTATGCTTCTTTTTAGGCTTTGCCAACTTCTATTGCCAGTTGTAAATGGATACTCCAATATTGCATAACTTCTCGACCTCACCAAGAAGGACCATCCTTGGTTTTGGACAGAAGACTGCAACTGAGCCTTCCTTCATCTTAAATAAATCTTTCTTTCCCAACTAGTCTTTCACCTCCCAGACTCATCCAAACTCTTTGCCATTGCCACTGATGCCTCCAAGTTTGCCACTGATGGCATTCTTCTCCAGACTGACAAAAATGGTGACTGGCATTTGTGTTCCTACCTTTCCCAGACATTCTCTGCCATGGAACAAAACTACAATATCTATAATCAAGAACTTCTGGTCATTATTTGTGCTTTTCAGGCCTGGTGCCACTATCTCTTAGGATCAGCATTTTCAATCTAAGTCTTCACTAATCACAAAAACCTAATTTATTTCAAATAACTCAAGAAACTTAATTGTCACCAAGCATGCTGGCTCCTTGATATCACTGACCATGATCTAAAGATGATCCATATACCTGGTGCACTCCTTGCTGGACCAGATGCCCTCTTCTAATACCCAGATTGCTGCCCTGATGACTCCACCAACAATGATGCTGTTACTCTCCTTCTCCTCTCCCTTTGTTACGATTCATCTTGTTCCCTTTGGACTTATTCTTTTTCTTTCGCAATGCCCTTATATGGACTACTTTGTCATTGTATCTGCTGTTGCAGATTCCCTCACTTGTCATTTCGCTTACTTCACCAGCCGATTCATTATTCATATGACAGCCCAGTCTCCATTATGTTTTCCTTTCCTATTCCTGGTCCGTGCTATAAAGCAGATACCTTTTATACGCAGTTTGTAGCGTCTGTACACTAGTTTAGTTCTCCTTGGTCAATACCAAGTTTGCTTTGCTTCTCAGCATTCTCTTCCATTGAGTTTATCGAGCACCAAAGTCTTCGTCCTACTTCTGAGTGGACACTCCTTTGTGCAACCTATCGAAGTCACTCCAGACTTACTTACACTATGCTCGGAACTTGGTTCATCCAAGGCTACACTTGGTCCCACCTGGAACAAGTGTAACAAAAGAACTAAACTCCTTCACCATGACTAGCATTGCCTAGATCGCCCATCATATCATTTAATCATTTTTCTGGTTGGCAGAATCAGCAGGACTCCCCTGCACTCTCTACTGCATCCAGATCTTCAAAAGATATAGCCACCAACCCTGATGAACCTATCGACACCAAAGCCCCTGAGCTTCAACAAGTCGAGAGACAGTTTAGCAGCTCGCTTGTTATTCCACGCATACTGACACTGCCAAGTCCTACACTGCAGCCACAGATAGGAAGAATCTTCGCCTTCCCACCCTCAAACATTACTACACCACAAACGACTACCACCATGTCAAACACTGTAGCAGTAAAACCAACAGAACTACATCTCAGAACCCCTGAGGACTTTGATGGAACCTATACACAAGCCCTTCCGTGGCTTAGATCAGTCCAACTTTACTTAGCTGTTAACAACAAGTTATACAATACTCCGAACAAACAAATTGCATATGCATTATCATTTATGAAAAAGGGAAGGGCAATTATGTGGGCCAACACCTTCAAAGAATCAAAACTTACAGCAGGAACCTTCACACTGGGAACCTGGACTAATTTTGAAACAGAGTTTCGTACAGCATTCGAAAATGCGGATCTCAAAGGAGACTCGTTGGCCTGGCTGGCTCACGAACATATCTATGAAAATAGGAATGGCAGATATAATCCCGCATTACAAAAGTACATTGCAATGTTCCAAAGCAAAGTAGCCTTAACAGGGATCACGGATGACCAGGTCCTTATCAACTATTTCACCTCCGGGATACTGGTCTCTCTTATGAGGCGCATTCAAATGATCGAGAAGGTGTCGGATAAAGTAAAAGAATGGTACACCAAAGCAATGCACTTTGCCAGAGTCGAGGACAGAGCTCTGGAAATCACCCACAAACGAGGAAGAGGCAGCACTGCATTTACCCCTACATTCCAAACATGACACACCCTCACCTGAGATCCTAACGCTATGGACGTCGATGCCATTAACATCAAAAAGCTTATGCCAGAGGAACGAGAAAGATGTAGGAAGGAAGGACTCTGTTTTCTGTGCCGTAAGAAAGGACATTCGGTGAAGACGTGCCCCAATAATATGCAATCACGAAGAATGCCACTCCCGCATACTATAGAAAAGGTAGAAGAAGAAACCAAGGCAAGCATCACTAAAGCACAGGATGATGAAACCATCAGCCAGATCAACCTGGGTTTTTAACTGGGAGAATGCCCACAGCTTTGTACCAGTATCGATGAAGGCAATGAGAATCCCTGTCCAAATAATGATGCCCATCGACATGAACATCAAAGCCATTGCTACCACTGCCCTCGTAGACTCAGGAGCTCAAGTATCTTGCATAGACTGGGAGTTTGCATGATCTCGAAATCTCCCCCAAACTCACCTCCCCGTACCCCTCACTATACGAAATGTAGATGCCTCAACAAATAGTAACGGAACTATCAAGTTCAAAACCATGCTTTTTTATTAACATCAATGGATATGTGCACTCTGTCGAGTTCTATCTAATGAATTGCAGCAAAGAAACAGTAATTCTGGGATTCCCGTGGCTCATGGCCACCAACCCGGAAATAGACTGGAAAAAGAAAACACTGCAAATCCCCAAGGAATTGGACCAAACGGCAGATCTGATGGCAGCTCATGAACAAGAAAAACAAAAGAAAGGAGAGCTATACCATCTCTGCCAACCCAGTTATACTACCCCACCACCACAGCACATAAATGTGGACACACTGGTAGATGAACACCTCTTTGGGTATCTCGATAGGACAGAAGACAATGTCCTGTGCAGTACCATTTGCATAGCCCGAGACATGACCTATCTCAAACCGCTATGCAACCTATCCCAAACAGTTCTTGCCAACAATTGCTTTATCCCGAATCCCACACTTACATGTGCGGCATTAATGACAGCTACGAACTTGGCAATCCATGCCAAAAAGGAGGAAGTGGTATTACCACATCAGTATGCGGCCTTTGCAGATGTCTTCTCAGACAAAGATACACTGCTGCCACCATCACGAGAATGCGATCATGAAATAAACCTTGCCAATACCTTCAAGCCAAAGATTGGCAAACTATATCCATTAACTGCCCAAGAACAAAAAGCCCAAGATGAGTTCTTAGATGAAAACCTCAAAATGGGCAAAATACGACCATCGTCATCTCTCCAAGCTGCATCTTTCTTTTTTGTAAAAAAGAAGGATGGTAACCTTCGACTGGTATAAGATCACCGATATCTAAATGATCATATGATATGTGACACCTACCCCCTCCTGCTGATCTCCGACCTCCTCAACAAACTATGTGATGCCACAGTATTCACGAAATTTGATGTATGATGGGGGTACAATAATATATGCATAAAAGACATGGACCAATGGAAGGCAGCCTTCATCACACATTGAGGGTTATTTGAACCAGTGATGATGCCTTTTGGGCCAAAAAATGCTCCCACTACATTTCAGCATTTTATGAATCAGGAGTTTCACGACTTGATTGCAGAAGGGTGTATTGTCATCTATATGGATGATATTCTCATCTTTTCTCCTAACCAATGAATCCATGACGAGACGACGTGCCGAGTGCTTCAGCACATGCGAGAACTTTACTTACGCCTTTGCCTCGCCAAATGCCTGTTCAACTCCATCTCTGTTGAATATCTTGGCATGATTGCAAAACCAGGCTCTTTAGCTATGGACCCAGTCAAGCTGGAAGGCATCGCATCATGGCCGATGCCTACCAAACCTAAAGAAGTATGCTCGTTTCTGGGCTTTGCTAACTTTTATCGATGATTTGTCCTAAACTACTTGGATATAGCCTGTTCACTCCTAGACCTCACCAAGAAGGATATCCCCTGGTTGTGGACACCAACCTGTGAACAGGTGTTCCTACGAATGAAACAGATTTTCATGTTGCAACCAGTATTGCATATGCCTGATTCTTTCCGCCTGTTCACTATTGCAACAGATGCATCCAAATATGCTATGGGAGGTATTTTACTTCAACACAACGAAAACGGTGAATGGCAACCATGTTCCTACCTGTTGCAGACATTCACAGCCATGGAATGAAACTACGATATCTATGACAGGGAATTACTTGCCATTATCCATGCACTTTCTGCCTGGAGACATTACCTCCTTGGTTCAGCACATCTGGTCCTCGTCCTCACTGATCACAAGAACCTGACATATTTCAAACAGCCACAAAAACTCAATCGTAGACAAGCACGCTGGTTGCTCAATATTGTGGACTACAATCTTCGCATCCAACATATTCCAGGAGCCCTACTCGCGGGACCAGATGCCCTCTCTTATCGCCCCAACCAATGCCCGGATGATACTACAGATAACACGGACGTCATACTTCTGCCCCCATCTCTCTTCATCAATTTAATTGATGTTGCCCTCCACAATCAAATTTCCCATTCATCTGCTAACGACCCATTTGCTCTTACTACATTACAATTGATCAACACCGACCTCCCTGAACACCTATGTGCATTGTTGGCAGATTGGCAAACCTGGGACAACGTTCTTTTATACTGCAACCGTGTTTATGTTCCCCTGAACATTCCCCTACAATGCTCTATTGTTGCTAAATACCATAATCATCCTACAGCT
>JBBPKM010001039.1:0-10589 GCA_038089255.1 Austroboletus rostrupii | reverse complement strand
GTAATGTTACGATTCTCTTTGCTCCACCTCCATACTCCACAGGGACTTATCCGTTTTCTTTCGCAATGCCCTTACATGGACTACTTCGGCATCGTACCTGCCGTCGCAGGTTTCCATCCATCTTGTCATTTGTATTACTATACAGCTACGCCTTACTCATTCAATGGCCCAGTCGTCATCTTTATTTCCTTTCCTGCCATGGCCCGTGTCCTATGCCGATACCTATATTAGTTGAGCGTAGCACGACATGTACTTCAGTTTAGTTCTCCTTGGTCAATACCAAGTTCACTTTGCTCCTCCGTGTTCTCTTCCGCTGAGTATTCGAGCACCGAGTCTTCGTCCTACTCTTGAGTGGATGCTTCTTCTGTGCTACCTTTATGAGCCCCTTCCACAGGGGCTAATTACAGTCTATGCTTGGACTTGGTTAATCCGAGGCTATACTTGCGTCCTACCTGGAACAAGTGTAACATTCTCCTTAGTTTCTATTTTCTTTGATATATCTATATTCAGACTTATATTCCTATAGTTGTTCAACTTTCTTGTGACTATTGAATCAGTATACCAGTTTTTTCATTATTACTCATTCCATATAACTCATCATTCTCCACTGACTGATACATCAGTCAGCACTTACCATTATTCACTTATTTATCACTTTTTCTTTTGTACTATATGAGCCTGCCCTTGAGTTTCTCTTTATATATTTGTATAAACCCCTCCACAGGTTTCCTATACTTTAGCTTAGTTCTCCCTTGTATTCCTCTGAATACATCCTGTTCTCCTTACTAGCTTCCAACTGCTCTCTTTCACTTGATCTCTTAGCAACCAGACTTCATCCTACTGTTGAATGGATGCTATCCTAGATCATCGAGAACCCTTGACCTCTTGTCTTAGGTAACATTCAGTTGCTTGTTCTTGCTCCCCAAGGGCTGCACTCCTATCTACCTGGTCAAAGCATAAAAATCCCACCCCCACACCCACCACCTCACCTATGCCTTCAGGCCTCTTGGTCCATACCTAGCTAGGAGATGAGGGTAATTTGCCAGAGGTAATCGATCTGAGATTGATCTTTACAGATCTTTACTTGGAAAGCAATGATAACATGGACAACATCATCAACAACATAGCTTTTCTGCCCCATCCTCTGATCTTGCCTTATAATGCAGCTCTCCTATCTCTGCCCCACTCTCCAATCTTGCTTCATGATGCAGCTCCCCTGTCTCTGCCCTGCTCTCTGATCTTGCTTCATGATGCAGCTCCACCACCCTGCCTTTCCATCTCACTGCACAATACAGCTTCTCTGCCCCACCCTCCTATTTCACTCCATGGTACAGCTTTTTTGCCTTGCCATTCTATTTCATTCAACAACTCTGCTGCCCTGCCCCACCCCTCAATTTTGCTCAATAATAATACTCTCCTGCCCTGCCATTCCATTTCACTGCACAATGCAGCTCTCCTGCCCCATCCTTCCATTTTATTTCATGGTGCAGCTTCTTTAATCCACCATCCTATTTCATTCAACAACTCTGCTGCCCTGCCCTGCCCCTCAATTTCACTCAATGACAATACTCTCCCACCCCACCCTCCACCCCTTATTCTGAGTCAGCAGTAACTTAACATGGTAAGTTATCACATCTAGCAAGCATAGATGCCATATGAGTCAGCTTTGCCAGGGGGCATATCTGACAACTTTGACTTTGAAAGGGCATCAACAGGGATGCTTCAAAGTGCCCTCCTCAAGAGTAAGACATCAATGCCCAAGCCCACCTCCTCCAACTCCTCTGACAATAACTGGTTTTCTATGCAACATGCTGCTACAACATCAGGCTCAATATTTGCATCACTATGCAAACATGCCTGCTATTCACAAGCAGAGAAAAATGTTGTGTGCCTGGGAGAATTGGCATAATCCCTCTTCATGTCCATTACACTCACACAAATACAGAGGGCAAGGGATCATCATGCCAATCATGAGTTAAAGAAGTGGAAATATCAACAATGGTTCTGTGAAAGTGAGGTGATGTGTGAACATGAGCACAAAATAACATGCAAGCATACCAAGCAGCTCAAGCTTGAGCTCAAGTTGCAATGCCTTTGTGTTTAGGAGGCCCAAGAGTGACATGGACATATATAGTACAATTTTTATAAATGTTTGTATAAATTTCTTGATAACATATACACTTTAAGCAAAAATAGCAAAAATTCATCATGCTAAGTGTGCCTTTCATGCCAGTGTACATAGTTGTTTTTGTAAGTCACTGCAGAAAGTTAATTTGTAGTTAGACCTATATCAGAACTGAATTATCTAGTTATCTGAGGTCTGATTGTACAAGGCAAACTTCAGACTTAAATCTAACCACTACACACCAATGCTCTTACATTCATTAAATCTGATGTCTGATTCTTTCATGGCAATGAATCAGACATCAACCAGATCCTTGGTACACTTATTCTTGACTCTTCACTTCTTTATGTTTTTCCTGCTATCCAGACCATAACCTGCCCTCTGTCTTTGCCCTATCCATTATTTAGATATGTCCAGGTTTTCCATATGTCTTTTTTGTTTATCTTTCTTTAAGTCCACATCACCATGGTCCTCCTCAAGCTCAACTGCCCTCCAGCATTATGAAGCTTCAGCTCAAGTACAAATATCCTGGATCAAATTCAAAATCAAGTATTTTGTTGTTTCTTCTACTCTTACTTCATTTACCAGTACTCTATTGAATACTAACACCAAACCTCTTGAAAACAGCAACTCTGGGTTAAAGTGAACAACCATCTCAATCCCATCATCGACTATGAGGACAGTAAAACAAATCCAAGTCTGAGTCTGAGGCTGCAAATATGGTAAGTAAACTTCATTAATACACCATTTACTTGCTCATCATGGTATAGAACATACCTACAAAGAAGTGCAAGCTGACCAAGATCATGGCTGCTGCTGCTGAGCGCTGAACTGCCAGTTAGCCTTTTGGACCCTGAGTACTGAGTTATGGGTCATTGCATTAACATTGCCACCAGTCCAATGATCTCCATTGTTGATCAGCCCAAAGAAGCAGGCTGATCACTCTTTGTACAATGTAATGCATACCTCTCACAAGAAGTCCTCCATATGCAAGCACAAGTTCATCTGTAATATATAGTTTGTCTAGCTGTAGTATGTACAGCTCAAAAAATGCCCCAAATTACATAAATTTTTATCTTGCTAAGTTATACCATGAAATGCACAACATACTCACATCCATCCATCATGCCAAAGTTCAACCTTACACCATGCTCATGTCTAACTCACCATTGTGGTGGTTGCCTTGTCATTAGGCATGTAGCTGCAGCACATTGACATGCCAATCTTCATGGCAAAACAGTCACTACCCAAGCTGAATGTAAATGTACTGCCTTGCATGCTGTTCCTCCATCCAGATCAGATAGAGGCCCTGTTATGCCAATGCTATCATCAATGCCCAACCCTCCATATTTTCCTATCAAGGTGGAGACATTAGATCATTAGCTTAACTTTGACAGTCCAGAAGTCTTACTCAATGCAGTTGAACATTATACCACTAACAATACTGCCACTACATCCAGTACATGTCCTTTGACACCTTATAAGGCTCATCAAAGCATGAGGTCTTCCAACATAGCTATAGTAGGAACTAGAGACAGAAATGAGAAAATCTCATTAACTATCTATATCAAGAATTTGATTGCATTGATAATTGTAAACAGGGTAATCTGGGCAATGTGGATAATCCTGAACCTCCTGAAGGGGATAAAGATCTGGACCTTTATGCTAATTTATACTATATAGAGGACAATCTAGACTCTTTCCTTTGTTCAGACTCAGATTCATTTGAACCTGATGTCTGCCATTTTACTGGCTTTGAACCTCATGTCCTAGCTTTATATGCTCTTGCTGCATGGCTCCACCTACAGCTTCATCTCCTGCAGGTTGCTTGCAATGCTCTTCTTGCAATTCTGTCACTTGTTATTGCTTATATGTCTTCTACAGCCACCACACCATTGGTCACACTTCAGTTGACAACCTGCCTTCTTACACTTGATATACCCATTAACATTTTGCCTGTTTGTCCATCATGTCAAGATGTCTATTCACCAGCTCACTCACTCCATTCTCGAGATATCTGCACCACTTGCAGTGTGCCCCTCTTCCTTCCTGATGAAATCAGACATGGAAATAGACAGGCCAACAAAATTCCTTGCATAAATTTTCTATATTTACCCTTATCTGAATAGATCAAATTGCTTACAAAAGTTCCAGGAGTGGAATTGATCCTCAATGACTGGTGCATGAAAGATTATTGGCCTAGGCACTATAGAAATATATTCAATGGTGCTCTATGTCACACAATACTCAAAGGGCCTGACAATAAGCTCTTTTTCTTGAATGATTCTCAGGAATGACATGGCCTGGCAGGTGAGCTTCACCTCAGTATAAATCTTGGCATCAATTGATGAGTGTTTTTCTACTTTAACAGATGTTCTTATTTAATGAACAACATTACACCCTCCTATTTATCCTGCCTAATGTCATTTTCACTCTGCAACCTTTCCTCAGAATACAGGTAACTAATGTTAATCTAATTGTGATCTACCTCAGATTTGTGAAAGATATTGCATGTCAAACCTTATGTGTGTTGGTATTATGCCTGGCCCAAAGGAGCAAACTCCAGATCAGGTTCAGCACTTCCTGCATCCTATTGTATGTAACCTATTGAGGCTATGGAAGCATGGCATAAAGATTCTCACAGAGTTCCAGCCTGATGGTAAGTTTGATGGTTGTACTCTATTGTAATTAGACCCAGTTTTGTATAGAGCGCCTCATGCAAGTTGTTCTTGTGGCTGTTGTTTGCAATAAACCTTTTGCACACAAAATTGGTGGTTTCACATCACATTCTCATACTAACTATTGCATAGACCGCTGGATTACCACAAACTGCAAGGGCAAGCCAAGTGCATTTCAATGTGATGGTATATCATTTACTTTGCATTCACCAAGTGTTTAAATAGGTAATTTCTTCTGATCTGTTCAGCATTTAGGGATCACTTGAACCAAGAGCACCATCAACTAGGCCTCAACTATCTTAAACTGATGTAGATCTCGACCGGTGCTTGGTCAAGGACTAGCTGTAGATAGGGGGTAGTCTAAATCGGGGGTTAGCAAAATAAATCAGTTCGGAATTGATCGGAGGGCGACGGAGAGACAAGGTCCCGGGCTAAAGGGAGATAACGAGCGAGAGAAACGGAGACAATCTTTCGGGCGGTTCGCAGGAGAGGGGGCTGGTCTATTCGATAATTCTAAGTAGTACATGACGCTTTTTATATACGGAGACGGGAGAAAGTATTTTTGTCTAAGTATTTTTGTGTCTACCGAAAAGTAGATCCGAGAAATGTTAAGAGAATGAACAAAGCCGTAACAGAAATGATGAACAAAGATTAATTAAACGGAGCGCACTGACTGCCGGCTCATTGTCTGCGCCGGTCCGAACTCTTGCGCAGCCACGGCACGCTCCTTTGAGTATCAACTGAAAATATATCTAACACACGTGGTACGAATGAAAAGAGGCTGTAAAAGGAAGGATAAAAAGAAATGATAACGAAGCGTACTGGTTACCAGCTCTTTGTCCGTGCCGGTCGGAATCCGCGTGCAGCCACGGTGCGCACCTTACACTGATGAATGCGATAGCCCACAAAAACTTTGTGAAGGATAACATGACCCAATACATCCAGTTATTGTGACTACTATATTTTGACCTTGTTCACCAGATTGTGATTGATCTGATGCACTGCCTTTTCCTCAGCCTTGCCAAAAATCACTTCTACAACATTTGGGTTCAAACAAAGATACTTTCCCCAATCATAAGCTTACCAGGCTTCACCAGATGCTTGCAGATGTGAGTACCTGTCTTAATGTGCTTTTTTTCTGATAGGCTCTCTAGTTTATTATGCCTGTGTCATGTCGAAAACTACCTACAGACATCAGCATGTCATCAGGAGGCTCATTGATGGCCAACCAATGGCTCTTGCTCACCACTGTATATGGACCAATTGTAGTAAGTAGTACCAAGCATGATCTCAAATGCTAACTCAAACATCTTCCTGTTTATGTCCAGGTGCCACAACTCTGGTGCACATTTCTACCCAAAGATGCTGATGATTTAATCCTTTGGCAATATGCAAACTTAATACAGAAACTTGAAACTAAGAAGAATGCACCTTTCAAGTACAAGGCAGCCAACAAGAAGGCATTGAACAATGTAAAAAAACAGGGGAAGGAAGCATTTGCAGCAGCTCAAGCATGCATTGCCATTGAGAATCTCCAAATTAGCAAGGCACAAAAGCAAGAACAACTTGAGAAAACACTCACATGCAAGGCCAAGAAAGCACATCTGGCAGTTGAGAAAAGAGTATGTATTATTTCAAGAAACCTGCCAATCTTGTCAAACTTTGCAGGCCTCCAAAAAGTAAAAGTTATGGTGCAGACTGTTAAGGACTTGCCAGAAGCCTATCTGCTTAACTGCCCTTCACATGTGTCTTAAGGTGTGCCACATGATGAGGCTGATGCAATAATAGACAAGGAAAAATTCTCACTGCATCTGGATGATCTGGAAAACTTGTTGAAGCTATTGAGTGCACTGCACATTTTCATCAAACACCAGCTTTCAGACACAGAAATAGATCAAGCAGATGCTTTACTATGCAACTACTGCACCAGATTAATCAAGATACTGTCAATTTCCATTCTGTTTTCTTTTCTGGTATTACTCATATCTGATCCATAGCTATATGGGTCCAATATTCTCAAGCCCAACCACCACTATGCAATACATGTATCAATCTGTTGTCAAGATTTTGGTCCCCTCCATGACTTTTGGACATTTCTATTTGAGTGCCTTAATAAGATCCTCAAGTCTTACAAGACAACAACCATAGCAACAGCAAACTCAAGATGACATTTTTCTCAGAGTTTCAACATACTTGCAAGCTTGGAAGGCTTATGTTCACTCTGCACCAATTCCCTTAAAAGTTACTCCCAATACAAGTGGCTTAGGTAATGCTAAAAGCATCAAATGAGAAATGTGGCATAGTTGCAGTGTTGGCTGCATTTGTGAAGGAGTTGGATAATGGTAATGTATTCCATCTATCTAATATGTATGGTAATATACATGTAACAGATGCAATGGCCAATGCCCTCAGCCCATGCTGCCAAATAAAAGAAATTCCATCAGATTTATACTGGTTATAAGTACATACACTCTGACAATAATTCTCTTGCTCTTTGGTGCACTGCCAATACAAATGAGCCCTTACAAGTCATAGCATGCCTCTAATGAATGTAGAAAAATATTTTGACTATGTTGTGATTGGCAGCAGGCAGTTTTGTGCTTCATATACAGTTGGGACCAACAAATCATTACTTGCACATATCATTATCCCAAGGATTCTGCCAATCCATGGTTGGAGAGAGCTTTTGGAGATCTTCCAGGTGGATCAAGTATTCTGAGATCAAGTACAAATCCTATGTTTTGGATGGATGAGATGGTTCAAGCCTATGCATGGCCAAACTAAGCAAAATATCTGAAAAAGATAGCAAGTGGTTGGTTAATTGTATAATGGATTTGTCTTGACTTTTTCCAGCAATAGGCTTGGCATGCACTTATGGAAAATCAGAGAATATACCATAGAAGACATGCACTTCCTCCAGCTGATTGATTTTGTTATGCTTCGACTAGGTAGGTAGAAGCATAGCCTTTGTGGAGCAAGAACCAAGTACTGGATACCTGTAGGGTCAAGGGTTTGAGATAAGATCAAGTAGCATCCACTCAACAGTAGAATGAAGTCTGGTTGTCTAGAAGACCAAGAAAAAGAGAGTGCTTGGGAGCTAGCACAAAAGGGAAGATGTATTCAAGAGAATACAAGGGAGAACTAAGCTAAAGTATAGGGAACCCATTGAAGGATTTATATACATAGAAGAGTAGTGAAGGGCAGGCTCACATAGTACAAAAGAGGAAGTAAAGAGTAAGTATGTATGAATGAATGCTGACTGATGTATCGAGATGTAATATGTCAAATGAAATGAGTAAGTATAAAGGAACCAGTGTACCGGTACAATAGTCGTGAGGGGATCTAAGTGACTATTGTGAGAAGAAAGATAAGTCCATATATAGACATAAAAATAGGAACTAAGGAAGAATTGTAACAGATTTCAGTTGGCTACACTTACTCCTTGCTAGGGCTATAGTTACTATTCCTCTTGCTAGCTCTGCAGACCATCCAGTCTGGGCCACAATTGACTTAGCAAAGGCATGTTGCTGATATATTATTAACTACACAACTAAGCTGATCATATAGAAATGAAATAGATAAGGGAAAAGCTCCCCTTCAAGTTTTTTTTTATTTCCATGCTATGTGATTTACTATTCATTATCTGCATTCTCCTCATCCATCTGATGCTCCACTTGCACAGTACACAATGATAAAATCTCTTTCAAATATGCCATGTCTTGCTCCAAAAGGTTGTCTGCTTTAAGTCCATTATAAAAGCCTCATAGCCAAGTCACACCTGAAAGTAAGTTCTGACAGTATTCAGGATGCTTAGCAAGCCACAGTGGATTGACCATCATCATGAAGGGGGTTGTTTCTTTCATTGAGCATGATGTGGCTTGACTTATTTTGGTAGGTGCAAGATCAAAGCATGTCTTCATTACCTTGTTTTCAGAGTTTTGCAGCACTTTTTGATGGGTTTCCTATAAGGAACCATGGGCTGGGATGCAGAGTTATTCAAAAATCCCACTTGCTTTTTGAGGAAGCATAGGGTCAGCCAATGCAAGAATGCAATATACTTGGAGATTAGGTGTGCACTGTTAGTATATGTCAAACTCTCATGCATATAGTACTCACATTGATAGAATGCCATTCATATTTGTTGGACATGGAAGCCATTTTTCCAATGCCAGTGTGCTGGTAATATTGTTTGTCATCTTCAGTCAGGTCTTCAGAGTTGTATGAAAGCACCTTGCTGCCAAAGTTGGTGTCAATAGTGGGTCTCAAAGTTGGATTTTGCATGCCAAAATTGTTACGATTTGCATTTCTCTTGTTTCTTTTCTTTTTGACATATGGTTGGACTTATTCTTTCATTCATGATGCCCCTATATGGACTACTTCAGCATTGTGTCTGCCATTGCAGACTTCCTTCATGATATCCAGTTTACTCATCGGCCAGTACATCAGTCATATGATAGCCCAGTCTTTCTTCTGTTTCCCTCTTTTGACGTGGTCCATGCTACAGTATGATAACTATATCAACTTACACTGTAGAATATGTACAGTAGTTTAGTTCTCCTTGGTCAATACCAAGTATACCTTGCTCCCAGTCGTTCTCTCCTGATTGGCTTATCGAGCACTGAGTCATCGTCTTACTCTTGAGTGAATGCTTCCTCATGCTACCCCTAAATGAGGTCATCATTGATCTACCTATGGTAACGAAAGACTTGGTTCATCTGAGGCTACACTTGGACCTACCCAGTACAAGTGTAACAAAAATACATGTGCCAAGATATGCCAAGACCAGTTAAGCAAGCCAGAAAATTTCAATGTCACATAACCATCTACCTCTGAGTTTGCTCTCCAACTTAAATTCTCAGTTTAGAAAGTAGCTTAGCCATAGCATATTAACCCAGCCATGGCAAAGCAGTCCAGTCACAGCATGCTAGCTCAGCCACAATGCTGTGCCATGGGTGGCTTAACCACAGCACAGCAACCCAGCTGCAGCAAAATGGTCCAGTTATAGCATGCTAGCTCAGCCACAATGCTGTGTTGCAGCAACACTAAGTGGCTGTAGTTATAGTACAGCAATTTAGGTAGTAAAATACAAGTAAAATACAGCACAAGATGGACTGGAGAGTAGATATAAGCAAAAGAAAAATAGTATCAACTCAAGTTACCATGCCTCACATCTTTGATTGTCAAAAACTACTGGATGCACTTGCTGCAGCCAAGCAAACTCTTCATCTTTCTGTTTATATGAAGGACCTTATGGAGGCTCTTGAAGATGTCAAATATAAGACTTCTGGATCTAATTCAAACACCTCTTCTGAGTCCTTTTCTTCTAGAACTACTTCTAATTCATCTCAGGTCAATTTATTCTATTTTTTTCTAGTATTACTTTCTAATTTATTTCAGATCCATTCTTCTGCCAATGAGAGTTCTGATCTTCAAACCCAAGCAGCCATCATCTCATATCATAAGGTGATTGAGCAGCTTGAAGATAAAGTTATTAGAGCTTGTATTATTCAATCTCATCCTCCTATTTCTTATATTCCACAAATTGATCTTTTAAATAAATGGACTATAGAACATCCAGATCTTTATAGATGCAAACTTCATGTTTGTCCAGAAGTTTTCAATAGGCTTGTCAAGATTATTAAAGATCACCCTATCTTCCACAACAACTCCTCGAATTCTCAATTGCCAGTTCACTTTCAGCTGGCAATTTTTCTCAATGCAGCTGGCCATTATGGTAATGCTGCCACTTCATATGATATGGCAGAATGGGCAGGAGTCTCTGTTGG
>JBBPKM010001038.1:0-10591 GCA_038089255.1 Austroboletus rostrupii | reverse complement strand
CTTGCACACGCACCTAAACTATGTGGCTGCCGTTCTTCCTGCTTCCACGATACTACCCTCTGGCCCTGCAGGGAAAAATCCTGGGCCACGACAACGTAGGCTCACTACTGATGCATCCTCGCTCTCAAACGTTTTGTCGTCAAACCCTACAAATGGAGTTACCGATACAGACGCTGCGAAGGTCGTCCTCATTGATATGGAGAACAAAATTGTCGCATACGTCGGGGTATTCGAGCGTGGTGTTCGGGACGTGGTCTCTGTTTGGGGATCCGTGTATGTCGTAGGGAATGATGGACTGGTGGGTACATTTCCGCCGTACGTGGACCTTGAAATGAACTGAATACGTTTCCCGCAGGTAACTCGTTTGGTGGAGAAGCCAACCAGCACAAAACTCGCCTTGTTGTATGAGAAAAATCTTTACCCTCTCGCATTATCATTCGCACATACGCAAAATCTCGACACGACGGACGTGCATCGGCATCATGGAGATTACCTGTATGAGAAGGGAGATTACGAAGGTGCGATGAAAGAGTACCTTCAGACTATCGGTGGTGTCCGGGGTAGCTATGTCGTGCGCAAGGTATGTTTTTCCTCCTTTTCTTTTCCAGCCTTGAGCTCACATGTAGATAGTTTCTCACAGCTAATTTGACCCCCCTTTTGATGCTCTACCTACAAGAGCTGCATACGCGCGGACTAGCGAATGCTGAGCACACAACTCTGTTACTCAATACTTATGCGAAAGTTGGAGACGTCGCCAAAGTCGACGCGTTTGTCCGCAGCGAAGGAAGAAGTGTTGGGACTGTGGCGTTTGATGGCAAGATGATGCCTGGGGACGGGACAAGCCGAGAACCTCCGTTCGATCTCGACACGGCGATTCGTGTATGTCGACAAGCGGGATTCTTTGAACAGGCTGCGTACCTTGCGAGGAGGTGGTGGAGGCACGAGGATTACCTAAGAGTGGTCGTAGAAGATATCGGTGCTGGGAGTGACGACGTGAAGGGATCAGAGAAAGTGGACAAGGGAAGAATAGAAAACGGTTATAGAGAGGCGATCCGGTATTTGAGAGAGGTGGGCGGTGCTGGGGTATGTTTTTCTTTTCTCCGGTTAATTCTTTGGCTGACAATGAGTTGACACTTGGTTCAGGCGGAATCTTATCTCGCTCGTTATTGCCGTGCTCTTCTAGACAACCTTCCAAAGGAAGCGACAGCACTGCTCATCGATTTGTGTACCATCTCCGGCCCTCTCCCGCTTCCAGAAAATTCACAGTCTTCGATGCAGTCAACGTCAGCACCTTCCTATCTGGCTTTGCTCTCTCTCTCTCGGGCACCCGTGGTACCACCTACATTGACAGGCGGTGACGGGACCATGAAAAAAGCAGAAGACAAAGAAGCAGAAGAGGATCTTACGACCGTGTTAGCCGGTGGTCCTAGCACTCATTCTCTCGCTCCCCAAACTCGGTCCACGGGTGCTCCAGGGACACAGACCCCGCCCAGACGACCGTCCCCAACGCTCTTCTTTGCCCATTTCGTGGACCACCCCGCTTGCTTCACTACGTTCCTCGAGACGGTGGCACGACGACGATGGGGGCAAACGTTGGACGGTACCGGCGACCCCGAGTCGAACGCCAGCGCAGACGAGAATGAAGAGGCGGAGAGGCGAGACCAGATCGCGGTATGGAATACATTGCTGGAGCTGTATTTAAACGAGGGCGTCGAGGGGGACCAATGGACACCATGCCAGCACGACAAGGCCCTCCGATTGCTCAATTCCACCCACCTTCCGTACGACGTCACGCACGCGCTGGTTCTCTGTTCGAGCCACCAATACACGCGCGGACTGATCTTGTTGTGGGAGAAGATGCGCATGTACGAAGACGTGCTGCGGTTCTGGATGGAAGAGCACAACGCTGGTGGCTCGTCCGAGACGCTGGGTTCGGATTCGTCGCCGTCGGTACAGGTTATTGCCGCGCTGCGCAAGTATGGTCCCGACAATCCACACCTCTACCCACTCGTCCTCCGGTTCCTCACATCGACCCCTGCGCTTCTTACTGCACACCAAGTGGATCTGGAGGCCCTTTTAGAGCATGTCGAGAGCGAGAAAATCATGTCTCCCTTGTCGGTCGTGCAGGTTCTCAGTCGAAACGAGGTGGCGAGCGTCGGGCTTGTCAAAGGGTGGCTAATAAGACGGATCAAAGAAGGTGCGGAGGAGATTGCGACGGTACGTCTTTCATCATCTTCATTCTTTGGGCCAGCCATCACGCGACAACAAGGATCAACAACTTGTGTCGTCGTACCGCTCCGAGACGGCGGCGAAATGGAAGCAAGTCGAACAGCTTGAAGATGTGGCACATCCCAAAGTGTTCCATGTCACGCGGTGTGCGCAGTGCAACGGTCAACTCGACCTTCCAAGCATACACTTTATGTGTAATCACAGTTACCATCAACGGTGAGTCCCTTGTGCTCGTATTAGTGTATGTGTTTTGATGATGATATCATGCGTAGATGTCTCTTTGAAAACGAGACGGCTTGCCCTTTGTGTACTCGCCAGCATGGGATTATACAAGAAATCAGACGAAACAATGAACGGTTGGCGGACCAACACGAATTATTCCTTGCCGAGGTCAAGGAATCTGGCTTTAGGGCTGTTGCGGGCGGATTTGGTAGGGGTTGGTTGGGCATGAGCAGGGATGCAGGAATCTCAGGCTGAGGACCCCGCCTGCATTACTTTATTTCTTATGCGCTCATATTAAAGGGAAGAAACTACAAAAAGAAGGTACACGGAGCGAGCACCAATAGAGCCTATTCGCGTTTGCGCTTCAAGTTCTTTTGTCCCAATCCTGTGCATAGAGGGACACGTTCAATGGTTGCGTGTTCAAAGGTGTCGAATTCGATTCCGAGGTCTTCAGCAAGAGCACTAGCATCCTGTGGAGGTAGCGCGTCCGTCGCGAGCTGCCAAAAGCTTGGGGAATCATGTCGGTCTCGACGTGCGTATGGAAGGTACAAAACAAGGACGATGATTATATGCAACTGACGAAGTGAAGACCTTCTTGCGACGAGCCCATTCGGGTCGCCATTTGTTCCACTCGATGTCGAGTTGTGCAAGATCGTCAGAGGATATGAGCGGCACGCCACTGCGTAGTGGAGCAAGTCGTTCCGATAAACAGACAATCTAACGGCGTAGAGATGATATCCATTACAAGCAATGCAAAGAACGGCATACCATCTGGTTGGCGTCCTCGATCTGTGCCTCGAGTTCGTCGTTGGTGGGTGTGGTTTTGAGTTTGCTCAGCTCTGAAGGGACGCACGTTAGACGATCAGAACTGGAGAAACCAGAACGGGTCTCCTTTGAAACCTGATTGCAAGTTCTTTACTTCTGCAGCGACGACGTTGTTCGCCTCTTCGGTCGCTTTACACTCGTCTTCCAGAGCCGCCAGCTCGCCAGGGCCGAGGGTATCGATGTTGTTTTGATTTGCGACGTAAAAGTTGGTTTTGCCTATTCCAAACAGCATTCAAGCACGAGGAATTAGCAAAATCGGCGCATATACCGTATGTTTTCTGTACGATGGCGCCCTTCTCTGCGAGGGACGCGAGAATTTTGGGCGTCGTCGCTTTGGGAACTGCGCCCTTCAGGTTAGCCGAAATGTCGACCGCACCAAAAGGCCTGTTCATCTGTTCGATTTGAAACGGTGGAAGGAGAAGACGCAGACAGTGAAATTATCACCTTTATCATGTACTGCAAGATTGCATCCTCGGCTATGATCACACGCGTATCAGGTCCGACTTGACGGAGCAATTTGTATGCATACCATCTTGTCCCTTGAGGGCTTTGACGTCACTTTTGGCTCTTGTCGCCATGCTTGCCAGTTGCTAGACAAGGTCGACGACGCCGGAATCTTGTTTGATCACGCGTGTGTTGTTTATTTCTGCTTGCCTTTCCACTGCCGCAATGGCCATGGCAGCATCTACCTCCCGTATAAAAGCTGCCCAAATTTCCTTGGTCCCCCCCCTCCAGGGCCTCCCTCAGATCTGACATGGCACACTCACAATCTTTTTCTTTCCATGATGAGCGCACCTCTGCCCATCCAGCCCCGTCTCCCGAGGCCTCGTCTCTCCCTGCCCCAAGTCACCGTCAAGACTTGGAGTATGTCGACCTCGTCTGCTTCGGAGACACCGGTCTAATCGTCCGCTTGTTAGAATCTATCCGGGACTCAGTTGCTTCTATAACTCCGACGTAGATCCTTCTATCCCTCTTATAGTATCAGACACTCCTTATGACCCTCAAGAGACGTCCGCTCCCTCACTCACGCCTCGCGGTTCGGTATTAGACGGGTCGATCACGCATGGTATTACATTCGCCTATCTGAACAGAGACCCCTATCACGCTCCTCACTCCGATCACGATCACGCCTATTTGCTTTCACCGGATCAAACGTCAGCGGCCCACTTTACCTCCGGTCCGTTTGAGTTTTTGTATTCTTCATGTTTTACTGACACTGTGATGTCATCTAGGCTCCCTCGGGCCCACAAATGTTTCTCGTGCCATAAGCATGTTAGCTCAACATCAGGGTCAAGCTGTGACCAACCCCTCTCTGTCATTAATCAATTTCCCCGAGGTTGGAGGAAGCACTGCGGTGCCTTCTCTGCTTCTCGCTGGGAAGTCCACCATGAATCCTCTGAATATTGGTTATCCATGCCTGTGCACGACAAATAATCTGCCGTGTAACGCAGAGGTCGACGGGACCGTCTCGTCTGTGCGCAATCACCTTAAGCTGGCCCACGCTTTTGGTGGCGCTGTAAAGGAAGTGGTAAATTGCCCTTGGGGAGATTGCGAGAAGAGCTTGCAGCGAGAGAACGTGCCGAGGCATATTGTTGCGCGCCATCTTTGCGTCAAAGTGGGTTGCCCCAATTGTGGGTTGCCCCTCTCCCGCCGCGACGTTCAGTACAGTCATGCAAAAGCATGTCGGGGAAGGCGCTGGGCTGCCTTTTAACTTGACATGCCAAGTGCAAGTGTACGTCGAATGTTCTAAATGTCCATATCCTGATCCTTTACTGTGTTGTAACAGAGACATGTATCTCGATTTTTGCATGTCATTATACGCTACTATTCCCATCTTTTTGGGTCACTGGAATACCTGCTCTCAGTCGTAATGAGCCTTGACGTGTCGATGCTTTCTGCACACAATTATCGCGCAAATGTTTCTCTGCGGAGAAAGGATGCTGTGTGGATCCACAATCGCTGAGTCGTTATCAACAAAGTGCATGTCTGTATCATCAGGAGGGAGCCCCGAGCAATTGAATCCGTCAGGGGGCTGCCGCTGCTCCAGCTGCTATCCCTCCGGGTCAATGTGGGGTACCACCTATCAATCTTAAGCCATATGGAGGGGGTGTCCGGTACTCCCAGAGGCAGTAACGGCATGCGGGCACGATCTAGGTAGTTTGGTTACAGTCCAGGGGAACACAAGTGGCCCGGAGGTGGAGGGAGGCTTCCGGCTCGACGACGAGACATCAGATATACCCATGAACGATGGGCTGTCTCCCACAGGTGGTGTGGGCACGTAGGGACCCTTTCGAGCACCCACCTACACTTTTTCGACGCCATATGGTGCTTCGAGGTGGAACCATTCCACCACAAGGTCCCCGAAAGATTCGAAGAACGACAGAGTAAATATGCTCGTAAATCAAAAAATAACACAAGGTTTCTGCTTCCATGATCTATAGCGAAGGTCTCATACAATGTTGTTCCACGTCCAACAGTCAGCATACAGACTTCAGGTCTATTAGATAGGCGTCCAGTTACACCTGATACAAGGGAGTCAGACCGCCAGCATTCTGGCGCCATACCTGACAACCCCCTTCGTGGCTGCGCTAGACATCATTGCGAGAGAGAAGCACTGAGCCACACCAGGGACAGCTGACTTTGACGCGAAGATGGCGCGCAACAATATGCCTCGGCACTTTCTCCCGTTGCAAGTTCTTCTCGCAACCTCCCCAAGGGCAATTTACCACTTCCTTTACAGCACCACCAAAAACGTGGGCCAGCTTAAGGTGATTGCGCACAGACGAGATGGTCCCGTCGACCTCTGCGTTACACGGCAGATTATTTGTCGCGCACAGGCATGGATAACCTATATTCTCATGGTGGACTTCCCAGCGAGAAGCAGAGAAGGTACCGCAGTGCCTCCTCCAGCCTTAGGTGAATTGATTAATGTCGACATAGGATAAATCGTCACTTAAACTAGAGGTTCAGAAAACGCGCTAACACTACCAGGAGGAGCATTTGTATCCACGATGAAATCTAAATGGGTGTGATTGGCGGAGGAGACCCCATGGTCAGAAAGATAAAGGTCGTTCAATAAAGGGCTGCTATCGCGTTAAAGTTGAATGGTTACAGAACAACCGGCATGCTGTAAGCACTCTGGCTTACCTAGGTCCCGTAACTAGTCATATACCGTCCGTGATACTGAATGGTGGTCATTCAGTATTTCCGCCTTTTGGCTGTGCGGCTAAGCGCGGAAACGCATACTCGAAATAACGATTTAGGCCGGGGGGGGAGCATTTTGAGACAGCTCCTCGGAATATGTATTCATAGGGTGGGCTGCATGAGGGACTAGAAGGAGGAGAGACGAGAGAATGAAAAGAGGACAAGCTAACAATATGGGTGTATGTTGAAGACAGTGGGTGGCCAGCCTGGCCGGGGCGGCCCTTTTATCCTGATGAAGATTAGACAAGTCCATGAATTGCTAATAAATTGGCCATATGGCAGGCTCCAAAGTTTGTACTCCAAGAGGACTCAGAAGAGGTCCAGGCACAGAAGCCGAGACCATCGTTGAAAAGCAAGACGTTCGAGGTTGGTAAGTGCCGATTTTTCTGCCGGGAGGTACTGGTTATGGACTGAACTGCCGACTCAAGTAAAGACAGATGAGTAGGGCATTACACGCCCAGGATTTTTTTTTTTGACGTGCCACCATCACCTTACAAACAATACGCTGCAGAAAGCCCCTGAGTAGCTAGACCAAAATTGGACCTGCTGCATGTGATAACTAGACATATAAGTCCAAATCTGGACCTTCACAGATTGTGTCACGGCGCTATGGCATCTAAAATGCAGTGAAAGAATTTGATATTTAGTTTGTCGTTTGCAATTGAAGTTTTAGTCAAGTTTTGGTTGCCATATAAATGACTGACCGGGCGTCACATTACATGCAGTGGCAGGCACAGCACTTCGCATTTGCCGCGACGCTGAAACTTCAACCTACGGCGCTCTCGCTAACTACTGTCCGATTCGATGCACGCAGCCACCCGCTGTGCTACCTCGGAGTCTAAGTTGCACCGTTTCGTCAAAATATGAATAAGTTCTTTCCTTCTTGGAAACCCCTTCTCAACAAATGACCCCAAACCTTTCAGAATACGACCGATCCAAGCTTCGGACGGCATCGAAAACTTTCCCTGATCATCAAAGCGCGAAAGAAGGCGCTGGAGGATGTCTCTCGACTCGTTGCATTTTGGATGGCCCTCAAGTGACGTGATGCACGCATGTCCGACAGAGAGGATGCCATAGCTCTTTTCCAGCGTCTTGGAGTTCCGAGCCCACCACTCTTCCATTTTTTCCTCTCTTTCCAAGTGGGTCACCGCGAGCGCGATAGGCACTTCCTTCTTTCCCAGGATCTCGTAAAACAGTCTATAGTTGCTTTGTGTGGTCGCCGTTATGCGGTTTCCACGTATGCAGAACAGGAATAGACTGATGCCGCCCGTCGCATTCAACCTTCGAATGAGGCTGACAGCCTTTTCGATGGCACCAACGTAGCCATTCGTACCTTCAGGCTCTTCCAAGCCGATGGTGTCCCATAAGCGAATAGTCGTGGAACCGAGTTGGAATTGATACTCGGAAACGTCCAGAGTGCAGGGCGCACTATCCGGCGAGGCCGATGCGATCTGCCACCCCGCGAGCAAATTAATGACGGAGCTTTTTCCGACACCGGTCTCTCCAAACAATAAGACGTGTAGGTCTTTGGGAAGTTTAGTTTGCGGATGGAAAGAATGATCCATGATGAGTCTGCGCACGAGATTTTGACATGCGATGCGGCGTCCGGGTGTGTGGGGATGACAGTTGTCGGGTAAAGTGGTAATACAAGCGTGCCCGGAGAATCTCTCTTCGTCGGCGAATGTTCCGGAATTATTCAGCCACCATACCTCCATTGAAAACGCGGGATTGACTGGGGCCGACAAACCCTCGAGCCCTGTGACGACTACGACTACGGGAGTCATCGGGCAGAACTCTTCTTGCATTTTCAGGAATGGGGTTACTATCGTTTTGGAGCTTCCACGCATACAAATGATCAAGAGATGGACGCCACCCATCTCGTTGAGATC
Source organism: Austroboletus rostrupii (assembly GCA_038089255.1). NCBI lineage: Eukaryota > Fungi > Basidiomycota > Agaricomycetes > Boletales > Boletaceae > Austroboletus > Austroboletus rostrupii. Next base: position 2,222 of record JBBPKM010001038.1, on the reverse strand, counting down.
TGCAAACAGCGATCGGAGCGCTTCCTGTGCACGCTTTTGGGACCCACTCCCTTGTAGCCCCTTTCCTAGCCCAGGCGTGTCCCATAGACGTATCGCTTGTTCGTCGATCTCCAAGTCATAGTAATTTGTTGAAGTCGTGACGGGACTAAAGTCGTTCGCTGTCACAGCCCGTTCCGAACCGAGCACGAGATTGATGAGGGAGCTCTTCCCAACGCCGATTTCACCAGTAACAACGATGTTGCGAGCCAACCTCGGCGAAACAGCATGGACGATGAGACGGCGAGCGGCCGCCTGACACATGTCACGACGGCCAGGTAATTTAGGGTAACAATCGTCCGTCAATGTCGTGATGCAAACGTGATCAGAGAATTGCATGTTGGAATCGGAAAGAGCCTGGAAGTTGTTCGACCACCACTCGTCCATGATGGAGATTAGAGTATCGATCGAGGCCGCTGCCGATCTTTTCTCGAGGTCAGTGACGACGGCGACAAGGGGAACATCCGGAGCAGCCTTGTCGCGGATCTTGGCAATGGTTTCGTACGTCTGTTTCATGCCCTTGGTTATCCTGGGGAGCCCGCGCATACAAAGCACGAGGAGATGTACACCATCTCCACTACTCAACTCTGTGAGGAGCGACCGCAACGCATCTTGTGCTTGCTTTGGGGATACGGACCCGAAAGAGCCTTCACTGAGACCAGGCGTGTCCCAAAGACGGTACGTCTGGTTATCGGAGACCCAATCGTGACATTCCGTCCCGGTGGTGACACCACGAACGTCATTCGCAGTAGCAGCGTTCTCCTGGCCAGTGATGAGATTGATAAGGGAACTTTTCCCAACTCCGGTCTCTCCTACGACGACGATGTTACGGATGGGCTCGAGTCGAAATGGCGTACTTGGAGGCATGTTAGCATAAGTTTGCTCGGGTTGTCAGTCCCTACTTTGCGGTCATCACACAACTTGCTTTCAGCGTTTAAAGAGAAATTGTTCACTTGTGCGTTGCTGGTGATTGCGGAAGAGGATGAAATTAGGCTGAACCGCCACGTAGGAAGCTGGAGAACGACAACGGCGAGTTGTTAGCGCAGCCTCGTTGTTTTCGCGAGCTGACCCGAGGGCCCGTCTTTAAATGGTAAATCCTGTGATATGGATCGCGGAAAAGGTAGATCGATATGATCTATCGCCGCCTGGGCCTCGTGCCTTCACAGCCGCCCACATTGGATGTACTCAGAGCCGAGATCTTCGCCGAGACCGGGGACTTGAAAGATCTGACATGGACCATCTGATACGAACTTCATAGAGTACGAGTATTCCGAAGTAACAGCTACTCAGCCTGTCACCCATAACACCATAGGTGGATCCAAAAGAGTTAGGCACACGAGCCACAGACACGAGGCAGAAATTTTCGAGGAATCACCAGCTACAGTTCTTCCTGCTGTTAAGAACAAGCAATATGGCATAAACCATGTTTGAACTAGTCAAAATGCCCAGTGATTCACATCCAATCTGCTGTGCTTGCGTTAGCACTGGCATCAAGTGGACTCGTGAGACCGCACTTGCCGCACGTCAAGATAGACCTTTCAACACCTCGTCAAGCTCTCCCTGAACATGATGTATCTCGGCGCGCTTCCTCTGCAACTCCCCGCTGTTGTAAACCCTCAAAGCCCCACGGGTCTCGTTGACGAATTCGTGCGACTTTTCCGTCGACTTCGACAATTCGGGAGAATCAGTAGCATTTAACTCATTGACAGCGGTAGGTTCTTCAGGGAAGAGAACTGAAAGGTCTACAGCCGAAGCACGCAGGAGAGCAAGGTCGCGGAGGGTGCCGCTAAGTGGAAGGGGCTTGGACTTTGAAGATGACATGGAAGCTTTTGCGCGCGTGAGAACCTAGCGGGGCAAGCGACGAAAGAGAGGCGGAGTGGGAGGACGACAATTGGACGGAATCAGGCAGTGGCGGTACCGGTGCAAGATATTCTTCTTATGTTACTGCGACTATATGACGTCGATTTTCTGCTCTACCTGCGAGGGAGCACGGTATTAGTCATCCGATTGCTATATTCGGTTTGTCTGTTACAATAGGGACAAGTACTTCGAGGCCTATTAATTTACCATGTGAGGCTCTTGTACACTACCACGCAACTTGCCCTACAACAACCGTCTTGGGTCAAGTGCTACGCTATTGAATCCTTGAAATAGGCTAATCTGTCACCCATTTACTAGACGATACA
>JBBPKM010001037.1:0-10595 GCA_038089255.1 Austroboletus rostrupii | reverse complement strand
GCTACATGTTAGTGACTTGTTGTCCCCATGTAGAGTTTGCTGTATCTATGTCAGGAACAGTTTTCTCGGCCCATTCTCTGCAACGCAAGAACAGTCTGTGATGTTGCAATGTTACTTTGGAAAATTTATCGCTTCATTTTACCAAATTCTCGTCAAGCCAATAATACTAAATATAGTACATGATGAAGCAAAGCACAAGCGAGGACGAATACCAAAGCATTTCAACACACTTCCTTGCGTAGCCAGTAAGCAACATGTGAGCTCCCTCTACAAACCAAGAGTTTGACACACGGTGAGCCAGCGGTGGCCAGGCCAAAGTTCGTTGTCAATCTGGTATTTATCTTTCTTTGCCTTGACGTCATACGTCACAGTGCCTGCTCCTGCCTTGACCTTCCTTTGCAAGTACTCCCTGAGACGAGGACTGTCCATATCGTCAGGAAACTGCGACGCATTCGTGACCTTAACTGAATCTCCGTAGTATCCAAGGATTTGGAGGAAACTGGACCGTTCGCCCTCGATACGAAGAGTGCGATTCTTCAACTCTTGCGGAGCAAGATGCGTGAGCACAAAGGCCAGATAACCTGGTATCGGACTATAAGAATGTAGACCCAGAAAGCAAGAGTACCTGTCACATCGCTCAGCGAAGTCCAGGATACGGGCTCTTTGCCTTCCCCTATCAAAATCGCTTCGTTGTTTCTGTCTGTCCCCAGGAGAAAGGGAATAAAGTCCATGAGGAACCCCACCTAGAAATACACACACACGAGCCTCAACGCTTCCAGCACTAGAAGGCATACGAATAACATACGTAAAGTCGAACATATGGAATTCCTGCTTCTTTGACTTGTTCTATGATGTACTGAGTACACAACCAAAAACACGCCGTGGCCCAGATCACGTACCAACAAAGTTGCTCTTCTGACCCAGGATACCATCTTGCCCCTCGGATGGGATTCCATATTCAGACGGCACATACAATTTGACACCCGCCTTTTTTGCGGCCTCAAGAGTATGTGGCTGTATATCAAGGTGATCGTGGTTAATTGCCGAGATGACTACCTCGCATTGGTGTGCTTTAAACTGTTCACTGAGTGCTGATACGTCCGTGAAATCGACAGCTTCATGAGCTACACCGGAGGGGATCTTCCTATGTTTGGAAGAAGGGCGAGTAAATACCACGACAGAGGCACCATTCTCAACCAGTGACTGAACATCCAAGTCAGAATGGAGCATCGGTCAGCTTTTAAACAGACGAACCTGAGTTAATGGTGCGCCAAATGTGCCGGCTCCGAGCACGCCAAACGATTTGAACCTATTTTCTGTCATTGCTTGTCTGATTTAGGGGAGCATGGGACAGGAACGAATTTATAGATTCATCACTCGCCATGTAGCGACATGATGTAGCATGACAGCATTGACAATCTTAGGGGCCTCCTATTTCATGCGTTGTCGCTTATTGTATCATCGTGCTCTGCGTCATGCACATTGGCAGTTGGAATCGAGGTTATGGTGAACGAAGGCATGCTAGTCGGCTGGTAATCAGTCAAGGGGATGACTCGCCTGCATCGACCGACTCGCCATCGCGTTAAATAGAGGTACGAAACCACAATACTTGCAAGCACGCCAGTGAGTTATTAGGATCAGGATATGCCATATTCTATACAAATCTAAAATGTTGCTACTCACGATCTCGGGAGGAGGGAGACCAATGCTTTAGGAGCTCCCATCGATATCCTTCACGCTGCCATCCGCAAACGGCCAGTCGTTGTATCCGTGTGGGCGAGATTGTCTGTTAGATAGAACGCCGACCGATCTGGCAGGGTAAGTGGTAGATCCTTAAGCAGTCGGACCGGAAGGTCAGGCTGGTCATCAAGTATATGAATGAGGGCCTTAAACGAAAACAAAGGGCAGGAAAGCTCAGTAAATACAACCGCCCGAGTGCAAGCCTTTATCCTTGCGGTCTGCAACGCCAGGTCGTGGGTATATCCACCGGGAGATTTGGTTTCCCTCTCTTCATCACCTTCAGCGTCTTACTAGCACATCTCGCACAGAGTCGTTGCTCTCTTCTTGGCTCGCAGCCTGCTATGTGTGACTCGGTCACATGAAATGCGCCAGCTTGTCACGTAGAGCGGTAACAAATATTGGTCGTGTGTTCGATAAAATACGCAGATCAGTGCAAGTACCGACTCGGTCTTCACCAACGGCACCCATAACAGCGCCAACGATTTCTCTAGTAAATCATGCGTGGCCGTCTTCGTCTTACTCCGTTTATCTGTGCGTTTGCTGGGCACTGTTTGAAGGAATTGATCTTGGAGGTAACCATTTGCGCTGTGAATCACCACCCGTTTTTTCTGGGTGACAGCATATCCGTTTCGCTATTGGGGTCCGGGGATGCGGAGAGCATAGCATCAAGGAGGCGAACACGACACGGTGCTGAGGGTCATCCGACCAACTTGGATGGGCTTGAAGAGCGCGGCTGTCTGCTGTGTGGAGACCATGTGTAGATCGAAGGCCGGAAGTATAATTTGTAATGATGTGGGGGTTATCAGCCGTGTCATCCAGCGTTCGAGTGCCATATGCCCGGGAAAATGAACCTGTACATGCTTGCTAGTCTACCTAAATCAAGAAGTCACTTCGCACAGCCCCTGCAATACCAGCACCAGCTGTACCACAAGTACGGGCGGAGGAATAGGAGGTATCACTCGTGATTACCTTCGCAAGTATATGTATCTTGCGACCAGCTCCAGTTCCACCTTTCCGCGTCAGGGTCCGACAGACATTTTTGATAGACATCGTAGTTGGGCCTCCAGACGCGAACGGTTCCGTCATCCGCACAGGTGGCCATTGCTTCGTGTGCCCAATCCACGGCGCCGACCTCTCCCGTCTGTCCGCGAAGTTCCACAACAGCGCCCGGCGATCGCTGGGAACAGGATAAACGCGCTGCGTTGGCAACATCTATTAGGAATGTACTGCCACTCTTTCCCGAGCATCCGCTGGCAAGCCACCGCCCACAAGGAGAGCAGGCGAGTCGAACATAGAAAGAAGCTCTTAGGTTTGGGTGGCTCTCTGTTTCTAGTGGCATCAAGGAAGGTAACGAGTAGGTGTATAACCGAGAGTCCGCTCCAAGTGCGAAGAGGAGGCCAGATGTTGGTCCAGAGCCAGCACATAAGCTCGAGATTCCGCGCGGGCGACATGAACCATTCACCGTGGTTGCATCAGCGAGTGACGACACGCAAGGTGTTATTTTCTGGCGCTTACGGTCCTCTGGTACCGGGAAGCGGAGGTCCCACAGGTTCAGAATGCTAAAAATTTCTAATCAACACAACATTCTCTATAGGTGACAACGACATACCCATCAAACGATCCACTACTAACCAAAGTATGCGGGTACGTGTCAGGATAAAGTATACCTGTGACGCCACGTGGAAGTGGTGTTACTTTTCTACATCCACCAATCGATTTTGCCTGACCATGTGCGCCCTGAACAGTTATAACTGGTTGCAGAACTGGAACTTCTCTAAATTGTGTACGGCCGCTCGCCATTCGTAGATCCCAAACACATATTTGTCCATCTCTGCTTCCACTGCAGAGGATGTCACGGTGGGACGGATCCCATGCTATACACTTGACAGAACTGGTGTGCGCGTAAAGGAGCCGTAGTAGGCTTTGCGTTTCGATAGAGCAAATTCGTGTGCTCTTGTCCCCAGATGCTGTCGCGAGCATAGTGTCATCTGGGCTCCATTTCAAATCAAATATGCCATTATCGTGGGGCTGGAAAGTCGTTTTTTGAGGTTCTACGGGATGTAATAAAACTAATGCAACGGGGAATCAAAAAAATAAGCGTACCAAAATCCCATTCGCAGCGTCTTGACGTATTGATCAATGATACGGAACCCTCTTCTGTAGCCACGGCAAGAATGGGGGAACCACGATTTTTGGCACCTATCAGACAACATGGATAGAGCACCTTACACGAATGATGACCCTCTTACCATGAGAGTATGCACAAGCATAGGGTGGCGTCATAAATGCATTATCGGCAAGGGAAGGAAACCTGAACGTGTCAAATCTGTGCGAAGACACAAATGACTGTAATAAAAGGTGTGAAGCTTTGAACAGACAAAAATGAGCAATGCTCAGCGATCATCGACGCGACGAGATGCGTACGTATTATCTGTGGCGAGCTAAACGGACGAAAAGATGTCGCTTGCAGCAGACGAAATATTGTAGGGCGAGGAGCGCGGCCAAGCCCGTCATCCGCGGCGCTGTCACGCGTCTCTCCATTCGGACGCGTCGCCAGACGCGGTCGTTTCGTTTGTGATTCGCCGTCTGGTGCTGGCAGTCTTCGCTTTGGAGGTGCATTCTCTGTTGAAAGTATGTTGGTGCTGTCGTGCAACATACATTGGTGACTGCACTGGCACGTCGTGCTGTCTAGGTCGACGGCCATGGTCAACATCTTCACGGTCATCGTCGGCGGGATTTGATGGCACTGCCAAGGGGCCACGTGACCGCGTCCTACCTAGAATACCCGCGATTAATAGACACAACCAAGTGTATAAAATGGTGTTCAAAGTACCTTTCCGTTCCATATCCACGGCTTCTAGAAAGACTCTCAAGATTGGCATGATTCCCGCCGATGGGATTGGCCGGGAAGTCCTTCCAGTATGCTTTACAGTTCCCTTTTGATGTTGTTTGCTTACCACGGTCAAGGGTGCAAAAGCTGCCATCCAGGCTCTGGGATCCTCCATACCAAGCCCTCAGTTCATCGACCTTCTCGCTGGCTTTGAGTGCTTTCAGAAGACAGGCACTGCTCTACCACAAGAGACAGTAGACCTGTTGCAAAATGAGTGCGACTGCGCTCTGTTTGGGGCGGTTAGGTATGTCTTCATGGATTTCTACATGACTGAAAATTCTGAGCAGTTCAGCTCCCCCTCGCGCAAGGTTACCGGTTATTCGTCACCAATTGTAGCCTTGCGCAAAAAAATGGACCTGTACGCCAACATCCGGCCTGTCTCTTCCGTAATTACACCCTCTTTTTTTTTCATCGAATGCAAGAAAACATAAATTATCTCGACAGGTAGCTCCCACCCCAAACGACCAGCCAGCGGTCGATCTCATCGTCGTCCGGGAGAATACCGAATGTCTCGTGAGTTATCCGTACAATAAGGAAGAGGCTTCCCAGTCATTGCTAAGGATTCTAGTACATCAAAGAAGAAACACAGAGTGTTGGTGTTAACGGTTTGGAAGCACGGGCCACGCGCCTTATCACGGAGCGTGCATCGCGTCGTATCGGAGAGATGGCCTTCAAGATCGCCCATGGTCGACCCCGCAAGGTGTGTATGGTCTGGAGTCTCGTTCGCTGAGCTAAATGAAGTTGGCTTAGCATGTTACTATCATTCACAAATCCAATGTACTCTCCGTCACAGATGGCCTTTTTCGCGAAACCGTCCGTGGTGTTCCCACACTGCCAGGGATGAACGGGAAATACGACGATGTCACTGTTGCGGAACAGCTCGTTGACAGTGCTGTATATAGGTTCGTCTCAGTCTTGTATTGCCCGATTGTCGTTGACCATTTGTAGACTCTTCCGAGAGCCGCGGTGCGTACTTTGGGGCTCGTTCTTCCAAGGCGTTAAGTGACGCCAGCCAGTATTTATGATGTAATGGTTGCACCAAACCTTTATGGCGACATTATTTCGTGAGTTTCTTTTGCCGTGAGAACCCCCTCGTTTCATTACGCATTACAGGGATGCGGCGGCTGCGCTCGTCGGATCTCTTGGCCTGGTGCCTTCAATCAACGCAGGCGATAGTTTCGTTATGGGCGAGCCGTAAGTTGCACACAACGCGACAGGCAATGGTGGGTCTCATCAGACGTTGCAGCGTCCACGGATCGGCCCCAGATATTACAGGTCAAAATATCGCCAACCCATTGGCTGCTATCCGTTCTGCCGCGCTCATGCTCCGACAGCTCGGATATGGAGATGGCGCCATTCGTATCGAGAATGCAGTGGACAACGTGGTCAGGGAAGGCAGATACTTGACTCCAGATCTTGGCGGGAAAAGTGGTACTAACGAAGTGGTAGACGAGGTAGTGAAGAGGATATAAGTAGATAAGATAGTGCCTGTAGCGTGGCGGAACCCGGAATTAGGGTTGTGCTTAGCCAAGTGTTTGGTAAATGGAAACCTCGTGTTCGCTCACGGGATAGGTAGAGTTCCTTTTCCTCCGCAGCCTCCCTTCAAGTTCAGGGAGCCGAATAAACGCGCCCCTAGCCGACTAACTGCCGTCGACCCACCCACATCCCCGTTCGCGGCGCGGCGACCGCTAGGTGTTAAGTGCCTTCGTAAACGTGCCAGATTTGCGCTCGGTCGCGGCCCCCGTGATTCGTGAAGCACGGTCACCTCGAGGCTTTTATTAACATCGCGTGTTGCATGCGTCACTAGCGATTGCATATCGTGCACATAAAATGGGGAAGAATACCGCAAAGAAGGGCAAGCAGAAAACACTTACCCTCGGGCTTTCTGTCCCGGTGGCCCCTAGCACTGCTCTACCTCCACTCCCTCCGGGCCCTCCACCTTCTGCACCTGCGGTTTCATCGCCACCTGCTGCATACCACGTCCGATTTCCATCAGAAACCATCGGCACGATTGAGGAACAAGAAGAATTTGGTGGCCTCTTAAGTAATTTTCTTCACTCATTTGAAACAATGAGAGTGATAACCGGTATTACTTTTCTTTAGGTGGCCCCGAAGAAGTCCCGGGGGACGAGTCATGGCAAAATGTCGGCCACTCAGCCGATGGTTGCGGGACTGATGTACCCGAAATAAGCAACATAGATGAGGGTAACGATGACTCGAAAACAGGTATGACTCAAGCACCTATGCCCCCACTACCCCCACAGCCCCTGCAAAAATATGGCGGAGGAAGAGATCGCACAATATCGTACTATCCTCAACAGCAACCTCCTTCATTAAACCCAGCAGGATTCGGCGTCAACTCAGGTGCCCTCAAAGGTTCGGTAACCCATTACTCGAGGTCCCAGCAGCCTCAAGATGCATGGACTGCGGAACGTCACGGATGGGGGGAAGTCGATGGGTGGGATGAGGAGGATGAGCAGGATGAGGAGGATGGGGACGAAGAATGGGGAGCAAGCGATGCGTGGAATGCTGCCGATAACAGCTGGGGCCAACAAGCTCACTCTGCGACATGGACCCATGCTATATCTCAATCTCAATCTGCACCACCACCTCCTTCCCATGCGCCGTCACACGCTCCGACCGGGGGATGGCAAAGCTGGGGCGAAGAGGCAAAAAGGCTACCCAAGGTAACTTTCGACCTCACTATTCCACCTTCCCCAAGCTCCCCTGCGAGCAGGCCAGTTCTATCCCAACCGCAACAGTTCCGGATTTTAAACGAGTTGCTTAACAATCCACAACAGAACCAACAACCATATCCTCGGGTTATGCCAGTGCCTCCGAGCGTCGGAGCGGCACAACAGAACCCCTATCCTCAGGCTATGCCAAGGCCTCCTGGAACGGGGCAGCAAAACCTTTATCCTCAGGCTATGCCAGTGCCTTCAAATGTTGGAGCGGCATTTCCCACTGTTGCGAACAGCTGGCAACAGCATCAATCCTCTCAGCACGGTAGTCGACAGCAACAACAGCAACCCGCGCGTCATCCATCCTATGAACAGCATCATCATGATGGATATGAAAGTAAGAAGAGTAAGAAGAGTAAACCAGAGAGACAAGATCAAGAGGCACAGCCATATCATCGACAGGAAGAAAGTGATGTGTGGGGGCTTGGTGGCGGATGGAACGATCTACAGGATGAAGAGGAACAACAAGACCTGACGCAAGATGCATGGGGTCGTAGGGTTCATTTTTCCCCCAGTACATTGCGCGCCTCTATGCTTCCTTCTTCCGCTCCCTCTGTTGTTCCCTCGGCTGTGGTTGAAAATGTCACCGTCAATGCTCTGCCGCAGAATAAGCTTGGAATTTCAACAATACCAATGTCGAAGACGCTTTCATATGCGTATTCGGGCTCTACACCGTCGACGGAGAGCGAGCCAGGTCGCGCTGCGATGCAGCGGATAACGGATTTTCAATTCATCGAATCACAGGGTGAGGCATTGAAAAGCGTGCAGCAGGCTTTCTACGGCAAGAAACGTAAGGCTTCGGATCGCTTCCACTGGATGTTCCCACCAGACAAGGATGAACGAGTTTCGTCCTTGTTGAATTGGATAAATTCTGTGTCATTCGGAATCGCATCCTTTGGTGTGAGTTGTCTCCTTCTCTACATGCTCAGCTCCTGACACGTTTTCAGCTACAAAAATTCTTACAGACGCGCGAAAGGGGTGCTTTGATTGTTAACGCTGCCTACCAGCCCATTCATTCTCCCAGCGAACCGGCCTTTGACTGGGTTACCTGGAATCAAATTCAACAGACCATGGATCGGATTTTACAAGAGTCTGTTGGTTACTATAACCCGGCTATGCAGATCATAGTGTTTGTGTTCCTCCCTTCACCTTCTGGGAACAGTGTTGCGATCTGGAGGCGGAAGTTAGCCATTCCTAATAACATCCGACTGGCTTATCAAGCACAAATTACTCAAGCAATGGCCTCTTTGCGTAAGGAGTATCCAGTGCTTGTAGACGAGTATGTGCAAACCCAAGGACATGAACTTGGAGTTGATGTCATTCTTAGATTACCAGGCCCACCCCTACCGATACCCCCGCCGCCACCTCCGAAGAAAAAACGCAAGTGGTACAAGCTGTGGTTGTTTTAATAATTGGTGAATTTGTGTACGATTGGTGAGATCCAAGAGTTGTACTTGTACGGTAGTTTTTCTCGAAGTTGTGTTTCCGAATAGTAATTTCTCTGTAGAGGTTGCACAATAAACTAGATCTCAAAGTTGCCTTATTCCTCAAAACCCGGCCACAATAGAGCCAGGGCTTCCAATTCACGTCGTTGCACTCGTGCTGCATCCTTGGTGTATGAGTACTTGGGCATGTGAGGTATCTGTCTGCGGTTCTTCATCCGCTCCGAGAGCTGAGTCTTTGTAGCGTTTTCCAGTGGAGGCACGTCGTACATGACAAGTGTCCTCATTTACGAACCTGGAGACCTTGGAAACCAAGGTGGCATGCCTACATGTTCTCTTGCACTATCAATCTACAAAAACATATAACCGGACCAGACGGGTTATCGGGACTAACCCTGTGTGAGATTTATTACAGGAACTGGTCGGATGTCGTACCTTGGGCGTGACCTGTAACTGGAGAGCTAAAGCACGCAGCTTCTCGATGCTGTGATTGCGCGTGGCCGACGAAGGAAGGCCGTGGTGGAGCTCCACCTCATGCATGAATGCGGCAACATCAGCAAGCGATTGGCCAAGGCGAGGACATAGATCGAGATGATGTCTGGTCAGGATGTGAGCACACGAGTCGCGCGGGAAGGCAGGGCTTGCCTCGTTCGCCTCCTCTCCTCCGAGAGGGATTGCAGCTCTGTGCGAGTTGCAGAACGAAATGAGTCTAGCTGGGCATGGGTCTGCGATACGTCGCGGCGCAGAAGGGATAGTTCGTTCCTGGACTTTTCCAGGAGTGAAGTTGTGCGTGTCAGGTCGTCGTGCCTTAGGGCGACGTCGTGTGCCGACTTGGCGATGGCGCTCTGGAGATCGGCATTGGCAGCGACGAGACGGTCGATTTGGAGGGAGAGGCGGAAGATGCGCTTGCGGGCAAGGGCGTATGGAATGGCGGCGACGGGGACAAGGAGGGCAGCGAGAAGGGCGACGGTGGCGATGGCTGGACGTCTGAGGAGAACGTTGTCCCCAGGCTGTATCGACGGCGTTGCAGACATGGGTAGGGCTGCTTAGGTAATTCTAACACACGTTGTCCACAACACGCAGCTCGACGGCGACACCGACGACGAGAAGCTGCCAGTGATCAAATATCTCGGTCGACGGCCATCTGCGCAGGCAATGCCCTGTCACTTTGGCTGACCGATCCGTCACCGCTAGCTCTTGACACTTATCAGGCCCGGACATGGCTTCTCCATCAACGGCCGGGTTCAACAGCCATACAGATGAAACCGAAAAGCAAACTCTAGAGTCTCACCAAGTCATCGAACTTCAGGCATTCAGCGAACGCAAAGTATGGATAGAAGAAAAAATCAAGGCGAGTCTCCGTTCCAGTCCATTTCAACGTCATCTTCTCACACCGCACCTCAGTTCTTGGAACAGCTACCCCTCATCCAAGTTTTCGTCGGTGTCGATGAAATTCATACTTCTGCCAGTTCCGTGCCTGGTCTACCTTCCCGAGAACAGCTACAAGACTGGTTGGCGGAACATGACAGAATTGAAAAAGAAACGGAGATTTTTGACTCCGGCGAGCTCAAGAAGCTCAGAAAGTTCACAAAGGGTATATACTTCGCCCTTTCCATTTTTCCCGCTCACCGGTGTATTACAGCTGCTACACAACGTCATCTATCCCCGGAGGACACCGACCTCATCGAACTCACTCTCACAACCATTTACGAACTTGACAAGCTCCTTCCTCTCCTTCGAGACCGCTCAGAAACCCTTGAACTTCTTGGTGTTCGACTTAGG
>JBBPKM010001035.1:0-10608 GCA_038089255.1 Austroboletus rostrupii | reverse complement strand
AATCGATTGATGTTTTCCGGTTGAAGAGGGGGTGGGTACGAGTGGAGGAGCTTGGGCTACAGAGGGAGTGGTTGAAGGGAGTGGAGACAGAGGGAGAGTGGGCAGATATGATGCAGAGGCTGGATGCGTGGCAGGAAGAGTGGGAGACCCGACATGGATTGGTCTTTCCAGACGAACCGACGCTGTTCTGATCACTCACGTAGCTTGATATCTTACAGTACTTGGCTAGGTGTTTTCACCTTACTCGACAGGTTTCAAACACCTCGTCCGTCCTTCTGCGTCCTTCTTGGCATTGAACATGGTCGAGCTCGTCGTCCCTACTGCCTTTTTAAAAAATATCTTTAATATATCATGCAAGGTGGACAGCAAAAACCATCTAACTTATCCTGAAAAAATGTGTCATTCAGGGGAAATTGAAAAAACGCTCGGAGTTCAGGAGTACACATCACAAAAGCTGTGCAATTGACCACCATAAGGACTGAATCAATTAGGACCAAATATAAATAAATGGCATGCCGAGTCGAGCCCATTGGGTGGACTGTGACTAAGTGTACGTGCAAACTTAGATGCTGTCCAGATAACGAGAGAAACAGCCCATATATTTTCCATTTCTCTTACCGTCTACCCTCTCCTTAAGAGCCTATCTTGATGCGTAAGTTCGGTGTAATTTGCAATCTTTCAAATATTTGGTTTTTTAAAAATTGCATTGATAGGATGTCACGGTGATAATCATGTTCGCGACTAACTATTGTGTAAGTTGATGGGCACCACGGGCACAGACTCAAATCTCTGCAGCAGTGCATCATGTGCCTCCACAGATAAGCTAGAACTATGTATATGTGTCCTATTTCCTTCAAACCACCGTCCCGGAAATTCCGCAGCGAGACCGATACGAAAGAGATGGACATCTCTCCCTACATGTTCGCCTTCTTCGGCAACGCCTTTGGAAATATTCTGACAGGTAAATATGACCGTTACACCGTGTTTGTTCACTGAAAAGTTGTTGATAGGTGTCTATCTCACCATGTCCGGGATAAATCTGCACCTACTTCTACTTCAAAAGAAGAGATTCAAGATCCTCCTGATATACACCATTTTCCAGCTGATACTTGCTATGACGTATAGCATACTTGTGCTGTACAGCATGCCAGCCGCAGCTTTGGCGACGATCAACATTTACGATCCTTTAACTCCAGGTACATTGTCAGAATGGCCTGCAGTCATTATGAATACGATTTTCGTGCTGAGCAATTGGATGACCAACCTTTTCCTCGTGCGTCTTCCACGTTTTTGTCAAGAACGGTCCTGCTTAAATAGCGTAGTTGTATCGATGCTACGTCATCTGTATGGAAGATAGGTGGGCGTTGGCATTGGCCGTGTTGTTGTATCTCCTCTTTATCGGCACTTCGATTGGCTGGCTTGTAGTCAGCAATTCCACGCCCGGGGAATTCTACAACAGTCGTGCAGATCAACAGGTGGTAATTGCCTACTGGGTTTGCAACACTTCAATGAACCTCTGTGGATCCTACCTTATTTGCGTACGGCTCTGGCAGCATCGAAAGGCTATCGCGGATCTCCTCGGGCCGCGACAGGCGTCAGTTTACCTCGGTTATATCGCGATGACGCTCGAGAGCGCGTTATTACACACCATCTTTGGGGCAGCTCAGTTCGCGGTAATCGTCGTGACTAGTCCGTTCGGGTACTTGTCTACGCCCATATATGGCAAGGTTCAGGTATGTATGAACGCGATTTCTTTTTAAAGTCGAGGTATTCATGCCCGTCTTCTTTGTAGGTAATTGTACCTTCGTTGATTATTTACCGCATCGTGCGTGGAGTCTCGTTCGAGACAGATGAACACGGATCCATGGTCATAAGTGACCTTCATTTCGCATCGATCGAGCAAACACAACGTGTTACACAGCCACAACAAAGTGATATACAGTACACTTGGACGTAATGCATTTTTTTTTCATAATGCATCGACTTTTCGGGCAGCTCCTGTCGTGGTATGTGGGCGACATGCAGTATTTTTGTCATATTGAATAATGCATAGATCCGATATGGCTCCATAGCTACTACGTAATCGAGGTCCTGGTGACCATGGTTATCCATCCTCCGCACCCGGGCTAACAGATCAGAGAATGGAGAAGGCGGGCGAGTAGAAATGGCGCGAAAAGTATGGAAAATGGAGGGCAACTAGTTTAGATTAGGCCATAAACGGGAGGGGTGCCTTGGTATCATCTGTCTCCTTTGCCCAAATTCCTCGCCTTGCATCCCACCATGACCAGTTTTTGCCGAAGCGTCGGCCGCGTCCAAAAAACACTCTCGGTGTACAAGCAAACACCAAAAAAGGTGCTTCTGAAATGTGGTTCCTTCCAGCAGTGTGAAACACCCGGAGAGCAATTATTGTCAAAAATTGGATCCTCTGCGGCTAGTTGGCTATCTGTGTCTGCATAGACGAGGGAGCACCCTGACGCTGCGCAGGCTGATGTCGTCAACTACTTCTTTCACACTCGGGCATTCGTGCACCCATATGTTCGGACAACTGTGAGATGACAGAGCAGCACCTACACGTCCATTTAAAGGATGAGGCTTTTTGCACTTGGGAGAATGGGTTGAGAGAATAGGCAGTTATTTATAGAATACCTAGATGACAAATGCAAAACAATGGGTACATTAACTGTTAATCTCCGTTCGGTGATTGGGATTTGTTTGAATGAATACACGGACTAGATCAATCATCTTTGGTTGATCAGTCTACCCGGTGAAAGACAAAAAGATATATTAATCTAGATGGTCCAGATCAATCATGTGCCCTTTAAGATTACACTCGGCGTTCGACTTCCGACAAAATCGGAGCACTCATATTATACACTTAGTGCTGTTACCAGTGGAGAAGATGGGCCCAGGCATCCGAACTGTCATATCTTTCTTCGTTGATAGAAAAGACACCTATTAAATGAGCAAGATTCCCGTTCCAATAGAACTCATGTGGTCCCAGAACGAAAGCCCTAGTAGAAGACAAACATATGAACACCGTTATCAGATTTTGAAAAGAGGAGTATACATACCTGAACCCAGTCGAGTACCTGAAGAAGAAAAAACGTAAATGCCAAATATAATCATGAAGGACTGGATGGTCCAAAAGAACCGTGAACAACGACGCCCCCACGAGCGTCGTTGCGATGAAACGTGCGTGAATTGTCGCATGTTTCGACTCGAGAACTTTAGCGTCAGTGATCGCCTGACAGTGTTTCCGGCCGCTCGCGCAGATGAGACCAGACATCACCTAGATGACCATCGCAGTCCGCATGCCGGCAATAAACTGAATTTGATGCACAAGCTATATGAAAAAGTTGTCACGTCAGTTGTTGTCCTGTGCATGTGGTAGAGACACATACTTATTACATACCTGGACGCAGCAGCAAGTGCTACTACTTATGAGGGACAAGGGAGTGATCAGAGCACTCGTCGATTCATCATGTTCATGATTGTGATGCCTACTCTTTGCCTTTACAGCAGCTGTTTGTGCCGGGATATCCTTCTTCGCTTATGTCCTTCTCCTCTATCAAGAGATTTCGTTGGCTTTAGGGTGCACGTGTTTTGAAGTTCCTCAAGAAATGAATTGCTATCATGATCGTGTCTTCGTAACTATGCCAGCTCCCCTTGCGTTTATTTAGGTCAGCCAATTACACAACAACATTTGTCAACATAAATACCTCCACCTACGTGACGTTAGGTGCCTCCAGTATGTCCTACTTGGCGCCAAAGGACAACAACATTTGATACGTATGCAGTCGGTTTGAAATCGCGATGTTGATAGAATGATGGTATTCTGGTCTCATATTGTTCCACGTTCTCGCTCCCGAATGACACGGCACCGCCCAATATCCACCGCAGCGCTCTCTACTAGCACCCCATCGGGTCTCTGTACGTCTCCGCTCGACAAATACAATGTATCACGTACTCACCTTGGAGCTGTCCTATATGGCTCGTTCCGATCACATCCGATCACGATCGGACATCTTGGGTCAGAGGTGATGCCGGCGTCTACCGCCGCCGCCACTATCAAGAGCGTGAATTTGGCATCTGAGATATGTATGATCGCGTGTGCGCATCTCTCGGTGGTGTGCCGCAGGACGATGAGCGTCCATTTGCGTCGGGTCGTCTATATATGAAGGTGTGCTAGAATCTTGCAAAGTGGCCTCGTTGTCGGGCTTCGATGCTAGTCACGATGGGGGGCGACGATACGTGATCGAACGGTCTGAGATGGACGGTCGGCCTCGGGGGCAATCGGAAGAGCATCCGAGTGAAACATGGTCTAGTCGCTTGATCGATGGCTAGTCGGAAGGGTCCTTGGAGAGGTGGTACCTGGCCGTCGCTGCACCGGCCAGCCATGCCCACGCCCACGCCCACTCAGCGCGTCGGATGCACATGATAAGAAGGCACCGCGTTTGGTGCGAGTCTGCCTCGTCTCGTGATGCCACGGAACGAGCGTGCGCCTTCTCCGAGGACTTGCCGTGCCACCCAGGGCAAGGAGTTAGAACCGTCGGCCGCTTCGAGAACAGCCGACTTGAGCTTGGATGCTCCTCCCGAGCCTTTGGGGACGTATGCGGTATAGGAGCGCTCGCGATGACATATAGCACGGGTCCAAGCATATTTGTCCAGCACACGTAAAAGCATCACGGCAACCGAACCCCCTATCGATATGAACCATTCGATTCTCGGCTTGCTCTGCGCACTTTTGGAGACCACGACAGGACTCCGTTCGCACCACCTCCTCGCGATGATGGGAATGGAGATCTTGGAGACGGGGCGACGCGGTGCATCGCAACCTGCCAATTGCGTCTCTGTGTGCGCGAGTACCTTATCGCCGTCACCTATGAAGATGCTATCCCAGGTAAGGTCGGGGCTGTGAACGCAGGCGGCGCCGCTCTTGTCTTTTCGGGTGTTTTGGTTGCCGGTAGGTTGGACGTGTGCAACGTATTCATAGAGGGACACATTTATTTAATCAGGCGGGGACCTGGTTCGAGAGTTCCGTCACCCCTCCACAGGACTCCCTCTCAGCTGCGGTTCGCACTCGCACCCGCTGTACGACTCGTTGACGACACCCACGACACCCACGACTCCTTGTTGTCCCGTCGCATCTCTTTGCACCTCTCTCTCCTCCATCCCCATACCAATCTGGCCTGTCTAGTCATGAAGTTTTCTTACATCTTTTGGACGCCGAGGCACATCAAGATGCCCGGCGAGACGGGGCGCATGTCCATGCGCCAGCGCTCGCGAGACTTGTACGTCCAGCCACCTCCCTTGCTTCTTTTGCTACGCCCTCTTTTTTTATCTGCGCGTTTCAATCATGATCCGATCTGACTTGTAACACTTTCTGATCAGTGCGGGCGCAATACCGTCGCCTTGGCAAAATAATTTATCCGCCATTCGCAAGTCGCTCGAAACGTACGAGCGAGCGGGCCAGCGTGCCTGAGCATCACAATCCACTTTACGAAATCATCCTCGTTTGAGCGAGCAACGAATCACGAATAGGATATGGATATGGATTCAGACCTGGAACATGTAGACCGCTGCGGAAATCATCGGAAAGGAAGCAGGGTGGAAGAATAACGTGTAGCTTTAGCATCGGATTGTCAACACAGCTAACATGAACACACCGTCATTAGACGGTCAACGGTTTCTTGGACGAGCCCCCCTTGTCGCGTAGGATCGCATGCCCAGCCACTCTCCGTGATGCCAACTCGGTCTCTACCTGCTCCAAGTCCCGTGCGTCGAGCGCCCTCCTCTTTGCGATCGACTGCAGAATCTTGTCCCTCCGCAAATGACCTGTCAACCGCCACGTCTTGCTGCCGGCCTGGGATGTGCGAACCAACTCCTCTCGTCTCATCCGTGCGACCAGTTTGAGTGCGAAACGTTCCTCCAACCACTTTTCACGCTTCTTGCGCTCCAGCTTGCCCATGTCTTCCATGTCCTGCGGATAGTAAAACGGATCGACGAGACCGACGACGGCACGCTTGTACGTCCGGTGAGAACCAACGGGTCGAAGGCCCATCTGAGTGCGCCGGAGGGGCGAAATGTAGTTGGCTGTCCGAATGTATGTCGTCTTCACCCCATAGACTGTCCAGAGATACGACCGCACGTCCGTCTTGGTAATGGAGGGCGGAATGCGAAACGTCGCCTCGTACGGGTTGTACGCCTGCCCCTTGGGCGTGTGGTTCCGCACCATCTTGAACACAACATTGGGCAGATAAATCTTTTGGCCGACGATGCGGGTGGTCGGCCTTCCCTCCAAACTGGCACGTTTGGAGCGGACGGGCACGATACCACGCAGACGGGTGCGGCGTGCGTTGAGCGCGTCGAGCCATTCGGCGGGGGAGGGGGTGGTGCCGTCTTCCCGTGTGAGCTGTCCGAGGGCAAGGCGGCGCATGTAAGTGGCGTGCTCGGTGGGCGTGAGCGGGCTGTCGGGCGGGGGGAGGAGCTCGGGGGATTTCTTGAGCCGGCGTTCGCGGACGGCGAGCGGGGTGGAGGCTTCGCGGGCTGCCGCTGCATGGGGCGGGAGGGCGGTCTCAGCGACGGCGGGTGGCGGTTTCGTGGCGTAGAACCGCCGCAGCACGCGCGCAACGACGTGCATCGTTCTGGAGAAGGGATGAAAGAAAAAGCTGCGAGTCACCGATGGCACGTGCGACGCCATGTCACGTGTTGCGTAGCAGCCATAGCCTAGCCAAGTCTAATACTAACGCTCTCCTCAAGCCTATTCGCTCGTCGTTGCCCGTAAGATCGCAACCGACATGGCAGGTTGTTGCGGTCGTCTATTTCGTTTTCTAAATGCACTGTTCGTTCCCACAGCGGCCATCACAGCGGCCGGGTTCCTCCTCACTTTTATCTTTGTCCTCTACCAACCCACCCCTGGCCCCGGCTCCGTACAACGCCTCGGATGGCAGTCCTGGGACGCAGTAACGTCCCCCGGGTCAGGTGCGCAGCTTCCCGGGGGCGGTCAAGGTAGCCAGGAGGGAACTCCACAGGATCAGGACCAAAGCGGGCCGCCTTCATCAAGTAGTGATTGGTGGAATGTCACTGTGCCTGAAGAGGATGTGTCCAAGTATCCGACGGATGCATGGATGCCTTTGTGGCAGCATGACACTGGGCGTACGTGCCCATCCCGCCCACTGCGCTCGTCGTTCCTGACCACGTCAC
Source organism: Austroboletus rostrupii (assembly GCA_038089255.1). Classification (NCBI taxonomy): domain Eukaryota; kingdom Fungi; phylum Basidiomycota; class Agaricomycetes; order Boletales; family Boletaceae; genus Austroboletus; species Austroboletus rostrupii. The sequence continues at coordinate 3,405 of JBBPKM010001035.1, read as the reverse complement.
TTTCAAAGTATCCGAACTAGCCATCACCAGATGTTTCGTACCGCCCGGTCTCGTCGGGGACATGTGTGCACCCGAGTCAAGCGCAGAAATGGACGCCATCAAGGGGAAGTGGGTTCGCGTCGATCGGGACTTGAACAAGGAGTCTGGTGTTTGGACTCTGGTGAGTTCGTATTCAACACACGGAATCCAACTTGACAGTGCTGTAGAATATATATTACAGGCGGACAAGACGTCTCGATATCCCCCTGATCACGGATCTGCAGCTCCTTCCGCCAGGGGAGGAGCCTAGCCCCCTCACAGACCCCTGGGTCAAGGTCGAACACTCGATACGGGACGGCGTCATGCGTGCAGATCCGCTCTACTTGTGGTACAAGACAGGCAAGACGATGGGTGAAATGAGCGCAGATGACAAGACCAACATCATCACCGAGATGGACGTCCTCTTCGGCGAAGACAGGCCATGGTTTGGATTTGAAAAGCTCGAGCCGCCAGTCACCCCAGAACAAGACCGATTTTCAAGCGTCTTCGTGACGTATCGAAGGGGTCTCAAACGTGCGTCGTGATACTTCTGAAACGATCGAATGGTCATTGAACGCGTGTCTTTCCTTCTCAGCTGTTCCCCATGCACCTCCTCTTCACTTTTCGGCGGATGGACGCTTTAGGATTCTCCAAGTGGCCGACTTACACTACTCAGTGTCCCGCGGGGTTTGCCGCGATACGGATATCGATCCATGTGTCGCTTCAGATAACCTCACCAATTCGTTGCTGGGCCGTGCCCTCGATCTAGAGAAGCCCGATTTGGTCGTATTTACCGGCGACCAGCTTAATGGACAAGGAACGTCTTGGGACCCCAAGTCGGTCCTTGCCAAGTTTGCAGTGGAAGTGACAGACAGGAAGATCCCGTGGGCCGCTGTGTTTGGCAACCACGACGAAGAGAACGGAGATGTCAAGGCGGAACAAATGAAAATGATGCAAGCGCTCCCGTATTCTCTTGTCGAGCGAGGCCCCAAAGATATTCATGGCGTGGGCAATTATGTTCTCAAGGTAAAAAGTGCAGATCAGTACGTCAGACGACCTTAGGGTGGATGTATGTGCTGATTCTGGTATTCTGGTATAGTTCCATGACACATTTGCTGACACTCTACTTTATGGATTCTGGAGCTTACTCGAAGGGGTACCTGGACTGGTTGGGGTACTTTTTCCCTACCGAATACGACTGGATTCACGCCGTGCGTGCCTACACTTGACGTTGTTGTCCGGATGTTGATTCGTCGTTGTTAGGATCAAATCGACTGGTTCCTCCAACAATCTGCTTCGATTGAGCCCATTCGACGCCCATTCCAGCCGGATACGTCGACCGACCTTTGGGAACGACAGTCTGACCAAATTGCGCCGACGACCCGCAAGCTTGCGAAGCCAAATGCATTGATGTTTTTCCACATTCCACTGTACGTTTGGCAGTCCCTTTGGGTGACCAGACCTGACTTGTTCATTATAGACAAGAGTCGTACGGAAAGGCCGACCGGGATAGCCGGACGGGCAGACGCCTGGACATTGGGGTACACGACCTCGAGGAGTCAGGGTCTGCGACAAAAAGCGACGGAATGTTTGAAAAGGGGTTGCTCAAGGCTCTCGAGAGTGACCATCTGGGCGGGGGCGCCATTCCTGAAGTCAAGGTGGTTGCGAATGGGCATTGTCACAGTAAGTGGTGTCGTGGCGGTGGGGTGCCGTTGGTTGACTCGGGTATCAGTCACGGAGAACTGCAAGCGTGTGCAGGGCGTGTGGTTATGCTTTGGCGGTGGCGGGTGAGTCCGGACGGCGGTGCACTTCCGTATTGGTCCCCTGATGGTGTTTGATAGATCCTACTCCGGGTACGGGAGAGTGGGGTAAGTCTGCCGTGCTGTCCAAAGTATCTTATCACCGAGTGCGTTTCGCAGATTCGACCGACGTTTCCGAGTGTATGACATCTCGGACTACGGGGAAACGATCAGGACGTACAAGCACAACGAGCACGATGAAACATTCGATGGGCAGATTCTTGTGGGGAGTGGTGCTGCGCCGTATGGCTAGGGTTCGGTGTATACTAGGATTTGTCAATGATATGTTTTTTTCGGAGATTGGACTGAGGGCACTTTATAATTTCCCACCCAGTGCGTGTATATGAGCCACCGCCATGGCCTCCTCCTCCTCGACGTCCCAGCCGCCCCCGCCGTACGATGGACACAAGTCTCGCCGCGACAACCAGTCCGTCGCCTCCACGCAGTCCTCCGCCTCGTCGCGCTCCAGCCGACCGGCCCATGTGAGTGTGAGTACCTTGGGTCTCGCCAGACACAGCCTTATCGTACCCCCCTTTCAGCCTGCCGTCGAGTCCGCCGTCACCCGGCTTCTTGTCGCCATAAAGCAGCTCCTCGAATCGCTCACCATGTGGAGCAACCTGCAGCTCACCGAGTCCCAGATCAGCGACGTCTACGTCCGCCTAGGAAATGACTTCAATGCAGCCGTGGCTGCGTTTGCTTCCTTTGAAATAGACATGACGTGCGTGCCCACATCCACTCCACACATGTGCCCCGTCCGCACCCTGTGTGTGTGTGCTGAGTGTCGAGTTTCGTTTATAGCGACCTCATGTCCATCCCTGAAGACCTTCGCGACGTTCTCGAAACCTGCCTGGCCGAAGACGCAACACCCGAAAACCTGGCGATCTATCTACCCAAGGTGCGCGCGATCATCACGCGCCTCTTGCAGGGCCTCCGCACCAAGCAATCCATGTACCGCCGCATCGTCTCGGAGCAGCAGCCCCCATCTCGCCATCGACCCGGCTCCTCCTCCTCCCATGCGCGCACCAGCTCGCGGTCTTCCAAGTCTGATAGGGACAGGGCGTCGAAGCACGAGGACGAGGCGAAGCAACGCCGTTCGCAGTTATCGCGGAGTCATACAGACGAAGAACAGTCGTATGTGGAGAGAGGGAGGGAGAGCGCACACGTCTCACGGCACTCGGCCAAGGCGTCTCATACCTCCAGGCCGTCCGAACCGCACGTACCGCCACAGCCCCAGCCTCAACCCCAGCATCGCATGACGCCTCCCCCGGTGTTTCAAGAACCGGACGACGATCTGCCTGTCGTGCAAGACAAGGTGGTAGCAGGCCATTTGAATGGCTTGTCGTCGCCGGTTTCCCAGCCTCCGTCTCGGAACTCTCAACCGCCGTATTCGCCGTCTTTTCCCCCTCAAGAGCAATATGCACCTGCCGAGCCACCCCTGCCGGCAGTGGTTAATCCACGTGGATCTTATCCGTCTATGCCAGAGGCGGACAGAGACTTGCCATCTGTGCCGCCTCCGCAGACGGCACCCGTTCCCCCCTCTGTCAAACGCTATTCTCTCGTCGATAAACCAGTCTCGCCGCCTATGCTA
>JBBPKM010001034.1:0-10614 GCA_038089255.1 Austroboletus rostrupii | reverse complement strand
ACGCTCTTGAATGCATGTCCCGGACCAATACTACACCATGTCTGGATCGAGCAGCCAGAAAACATTCCCACATGCATCGCCCTTGCACCCAACAGAAAGGAAAAGCCAATACGCAAAGCATTAGTAATTGAATGTCATTCATACTATATTACAAGCACAACCAAGTTTACTGGTTCAGTAATGCATCGATGAGTCTAGCAAGAATCAAACATGTGCCTCAGCGCCGTAACATCTTCAGCAGTTTCTCTATCCCATCCAACCCGAATCCGTTCTCAGTCGGGTAACATATGAACATTCGTTGAGCCACAGTGTCGAATTTACTCTAAAACTTGCAGTTAGTCAAGTACTGGACGCGAATGAGAAATAAAATTGACCCGGAAATCGTGGCGGCTGAGGAGGTGCGCACCATGCGCGACTTTCGTGTATGTCTGACTGAGCCAAATGAATTTCCAACCAGATATATTCCTAGTTGGTTTGAGATCGCTAGCTGCACTGATGTTAAATGTAACCTTGAGGTGGGTTAATTCCTGGTCTGTAGTCCTCTCAGAGTGCTGCTCTTGAAGATCTCGAAGTACTGTGTGGATTAACCGCTCAGAAGTGCCTTTTGGTGCATCGGGAAATTGAGCAGCATTCTTAATGACATAGGAATCCCCGGCAGGGGTAAGAATCAAGATTCCTATCACCTAAAGACCAGTAAGTCGGTATCATGGGTGGTTGCTTGCTTGTCTCACCTTCTCATATTGGAGTGCAATCCAATACTGCCGATTCTCAAAGTCGAGCCATGGGTCGAAGGATGTCTAGCCCAAATTCAGCAAGGTGGGTAACAAGACGAACAGTGATACGCGCAGCGGCCAATTGAAGTCCTTTCCGAGCATGCCTCCAGGCAGTAATGCCGTCTTCGATCTCTCGCTTTAGTTCATCCGACCAGTCCTGTCTTGAGATGTGTTTGACCTCCACGTGCGCTCTCTCCGCTCGTCGAAGGTTCTTCTTCAAATCCTTTATCATGGATCCATGACCTCCCTCGTCGTCTGCCTGCGTCATCTCGAGGATATGTTGAGGCTCGACGATATCTTCGGTGATGCAGCTAACGGTGCACCACCCCATGTCTGCCAGTAGATCTTCAATCTCAGTGGGAACGCAACAGTATACGAGACGAAAATCATGAGCTTGTACCCATTCAACGAACTGCGTTACGGTCGGCTCGAGTGCTGCCTTGTCGGAGACTAAAGGACTCCCCCACGCAAAGACCCAAGAGTTGGTCTGCAGGTACCCCTGTATGGGGAGGAAGGAAGACTCTGGAACGGGTTCTGGTGGCCGCCAGATACGGTATCGTGTTCTCTCCAGCCAAGCGGTGGCCGGAGCGTGTCCGTACTGAACTACGAGGGAAGCCAGTTCAATATTGTCCATGTCAAAGCCGTCATCAGGACCGGGCTCTTCTATTGGACCTTGGTCGAGCTGGAATCCGAGCCCCTCTTCGTCATCTGACCACTCGCTCACAGAACCCGAGGTGGCGGATGATTCGCTGTCGTGATTGTACTTGAACGGGTTGAGTAAATGATGCACCATGGTTGAACGATCCTTGGTGTTCTTTGGCATTTTATGGTGAAATATCGAACGAGATCATTATTTATACTTTACTGACATTAGAATAGGTGACGTCACATGTATACTGCTTTGTGAGGATACTTAGTCATGTTTACCCGCATCCAGATATCCAAGACAAAATGCCCAGCGACCGTCCTACCACAACCGACACTGGTTAGATACGCTTATTTTACCGCAGTGGTTAATTCTCGCGTGTGAGAGCGCAGCCTTTTTGTCTTTCGAATGTACTGACAAATGTGTTGGTTGTCTGCCGGGCCGAATCGTATGTACTGAACTCGCAGATACTATATGTCATGGGCAATCAAATGTCCTGACGTCTCACCGATCATTACATTAGCACGTGAAAACGTAACGACCGCAATACTGTGTAAGCATCTTTGCCACACAATTTCTTGCACAAGTCTAGCTCGACAGTACAATCAAGGTTTGGGACCAAACCCTGTTAGTCATTTCACAGACATACTTTAAGCAAGCCTTTCGAGGGTTGACCTGAATCATGCATTGTGTTTCGGAACTCGTCCAGAGCGTTTATTTATGCAATGTCAACATTTCTGTCATTGCAAACCTGAAGTATACCTAAATATCCTCAGAGTTATAATCCACAAGTCTACGGAGTTTCAAGTCAAGCGAGCCCAAGTCAACTCTCCACTTCTCATTTGAGACGACTTTCGTGAACACCTTCCACCCGGACCGAGGTCCTTCGATACATAGAGCAGGTTGTAATGCCCGCGATAAGTTAGACTTGGAAGACAAAGATGCACCTTGGAGAGGGTTCCCTTCTCGAACACCTCAGCCTGCCGCTCTAGTGTATACTCCGAAGTAATTTGGTCTGGCTCGGATTAGTGGCATCGAGCGCGTACTCTTCGTCTTCCTCCTTTTTGGTGATCTTGCTCTCGCGACATGTAACTCTCGGGATGGAACATTGTGCTCGTACAACAGCGTTATGCAGATACTAGAGAACGGACGTCGAGTCCCACTGAAGACGATACATGTGTAGAACAGTGCGTTTCATTCCGAATCATCTAAGTCAACTTCGCAAGCGTGTTCTTTATCTTTATTTTTCTTTCTCTAGTTTATGCTGAGAGAATCAGCCTGTAAAAGGAGGATTTCAGGTGTGCGCCAAACAGGCTCAAATAAAATTGACGAGACCATAGTGCTTGTCGTCAGAATGATGATGATAATAGTAGAGCGGAACACAAGTTAGGGACTAGTAACACACGGCGCCCAGTTTGGATCTTGGAGCCTACTCCTATAAATGATTTAGTGACGCGAAAACAATGGTTAAGACCATATGTTAGATGTAATATGTTAGATGTATGTGGTCTTAACCTTTGTTTACGCGATATACATGAAGACGCACGTCGACTTGTAACTGAATCCCTGTCAAGACACTGAACTAGTAGAGCTACGGGATATCAATTTGACTGGCCCGAGGATGACTGGATAAGATTTTCCAACACTAGGTCAGATAAGAATTTTACTACTAGAAAATCGCAAGTGACGCGGCGACGTCGCGGTGGATCAGAATTGCTGTAGCACGATCCGTAGGCATATCCTTGATGGCCTGAAGTAAGTTTATGTCCGCGACACCGCTAATTTCACATTGTAGGATCGAGCGCGCGTTCTTCTATGGAAGTGGGGCAGCAACGTGTAGCATCGTTGGGACCAAAAGGGAGCCGCATTGATGAAAATGCGGTTCACTGATAGCGTGCGGGTGCCCCTGCCTAATGCGCTCATGGGCATATTGTTAACGTGTTAACTTGATCTCTGTTACGGTATGGTGGATGCATATAGCTGAGGGCATCCTTAAACTTGACGCATGACACATGAGGCCGGCCCCCTGGGAAGGACTCACGACAGCCTGGCCCTCTTTTATCCACCCTGGCCATGAGCACGAACAGCCCGAAACGTCCTCTTGGTGTCTCCTAGTATTCGCTCCAAAGTACTGAAGAGTCCAGATATAACCCTGAGCGTCGACGAGCATATTACAGGTGTGTATGATTTCAGGAAAGGTGATACACGCCATTAGGTAAAGCGAATTGAGGGGGCGGAGGTGAACGCAGATGCTGTGGTGGCCTTGTAAACGCAGCATACCGAATATCGATTCGGCAGCGGTGGGAATTGATGACGGTGAAATGTCACGTTTGTTACTTAGATTCGGCTTGATTGCAGAGGGTACTTACATACATCATTCATTGGCACGTTACGTTTGTTTACTTAGCTATGACTTGCATCTGGATGTTATTTCTTCCTAGCAAAGATTCGATTCTAATCCCTACACGTTATGACACCTCTGGCGCTCATCGTCTCGGGAACAGTGATCCCGTATCGCGCTTGCCCCTCATCTAAGATGATGTACTCATTCTTCTTAGTGGCAACGACGCTTGCATTAACCATGTGGTCCTAGAGTCACTTTGTGCGGCTCACAACATCTTACATAGCATCATTTTCGGCAAGGCGAGGCCGCAGTGATGAGTTTTTGACACGAGCTGAACGCATGCTGCGTATATTTCAAAAATACTTCCTCCGATAGATCGCACCACAGGAGGGGGTGGTGGTTTCGATCAGGTAGGAAGGGGCTCTATTACGAATCCGTCTGCCTCGAATTTCAGTCATGGGAAACTGATTAGGTGCTGTGCCTTCTCGTCCACGCTGACAGGGACATATAGCCATATGTTTGCACCTGCGCAGGGTAGAGCTTCTCGTGTGACAGACGAAGCTCTTCATCTTGCCAATTGTGATCATCGGTAGCAGGTGTAGTCCGCCGACCACGCAAGAGAACCGAGGTATCATCCAATTCGGTGAACATGTTTCCATTGGCTGCTTTAATGGCGTTCTTATTGATCCGGATCTGGAATAATAAATTTAGTGCGCTGAACTACAGCAACAGGCCGGAGGTGGAATATTGCATGATTGTTTCAGTAAGATGAAATGTCGGAAGATATTTTCGTGAAAAAAAGGACCAAAACAGCTCTGGCTGTGACTTGCTGTGGCAACTATCCAAATGCATTAAAAGGCACTGACGCCCCGCGATCGGACATGAATCGGTTTTGATGATTTTCATCTATGAAAGAAGGCCATGATGCGCCACCATGGTGGCCAGCTGGAGTGCGTGTACCATAATCTCAACTTCCCATGGAAAGCTGTACTGGCTCGCTCGTAGATACTTTGCTCGGAGCTCTTTTTTCGAATATATATAATGTATAGTGGCCTGGGGGTAGTGCCCTTGACTCTCTGACAAGGACAGTCGAATAATTGTGGATTTTGGATGCATACCATTCAACCTGCAGATGCATTGCAAACAAATTATGCTTATCTATGCGGCTGCCTCGTGTTTGCGGGGGCGCTGCGGGAGTTACATAAATCGTCATGACTCATGGCCAAAATAAATATTCGACTCAGTAATTCCAATTCTGTTTTCTGCACCGAAGGCTTATTCTAGTAGCTCCAGACAGTCTCAAGCTGTAGTAATTGAAGGAGTGTAAAGGATAATTAGTATAGACAAGATAGAAAAGCTGTCAAAGAGCGATCGAGCAGTGGGATTACGGTGGAAGTATTGAACCCGAGTGAGAGCCTCGCCTTGGCGGAGGAACCTCATGGTGCAGAAAAATGGCTTGAACCTCAATCGCGTAATGATAGAGAGTTCGACGCTCCAAATAAGATTCGGAGTTTTTACTCAGGACATAAAATGCTAGAAATATTGACGCCAATGGTGCGGCCTCATCATTTGCATCCTGTCGCTGATATTTCTTACCGATCTCCTACCATGTCGTCTGACTTGCAGCCTACTCTAGAGTACCTCCAAATGGATGATTATGCATCCAGTGAGTCAGTCCCATACCTTCCGCCGAGTATTGATCTTACTATCCAGAACAGTGTTTATTTTCACGGCCGTTATATATGATTATCGTGAGACAATTCTTTACACTTTGTGCTTCTCGCACTAAAGCAAATGCCCATTCTCTTTTGATCTATACTCAAAGTCCTCACTTTTTCGAGAGAGGTGTTTATTTCACTCGTCGTATTAGATTGATTTTCTTGGTTAACAATGTTAAAGATCGACTACATTTGGGTAATAAGTTCGATAGCAATCAGCTTATCCACTGTGGCTGACGGAAAACATGCACCAGCGTAGGCAATGGTCCTGTGTTTCTGTCATGTTTGTCCTCGTACGCACAAACGCCTTCATTGGTATGCCCACACTAACACCTTTCTACTAGATTCGCTATATTGGTCTTTGCTGGGCTGTGTAAGTGTACTGTGTACATTAATGACATGGTCCCATAAAACTCACAATAACTTGGATTTTGAATCTATTTTCAAGAACGTTTGCATTTTGTGCGTCCATAATTTAATCAAAGTCAAGCCTCACGAGCTCAATCGGATGCATTTCAGTCGGAAATGTATTTATCTCGGGCAACAAGAAAGTTAGTACTTTGTGATTCGTTGAAATTCTACCCATCAAACGTTGAATATCATCACATTGCAGGTGTACTTGTCTAAACTTGGTTTTCCTAAGGTGCTCTTAATGATTTTTCCTTAGATGTAAGCAAATAAACTACTTATCTTTCACAACATTTCTACAATATGGTTGTATTTTGAAGGTGTCATCGTATACGCTATAGAGAGCTGGGAGTATGTTATCTTTCTCGCTATCGCTGATCGTGAGTGAATCACAATTTATTCTGTGTTTAACATTTTCAATCATGTCACTTATCTACAGTGGCCATGATCCTACGGGTATATGCAATGTGGAGTCGATCAAAAAGGATCCTTTGTATTCTGCTGTTCATTTATATATCACAGGTCATTGACTCTAGTGTAATCACAGCCATCTTTGACAATCCTACCTCTATTTCCGGTGTGTCGTAAATTAAACATGCTTGCCATTCATTGCCTCATCTTCCCCAGCGACAATCATTCAAGTCAATGATTTTGTCTTTTGCAAGCCTTCGTTGCACGAAGGCACATCCGTGTTTTTCTCTGGGTATCTTGCTAGTAAAATCCCCCGGTTTCTTCTCTCGGCATTGCTTCTGGTTCTAGCCATCACACAAACTCTGCAGGGATCGATCCAAATGTATAGGGCGACAAAGCTATGGCAACCTAACCGATACATGCAGTTACTGGTCAAACATGGAATTGTGTATTTCCTCCTGTATGTCGTTCTTTTCTCACCCATTTGTTCTTCGAAATTACTGCATCTGACTTCATTGTTAACCACTTTTTCCTCTAAAATTTAGGAATTTATTTGCCAATTTCATATCATGGGTAAATCTCACCCATTCGGACACTACCGACGACCTTTGGATGTATTCCGTAGAGATGTTTGGGGTTGCAATCATCTGCACCTTGATGCCTCGGTTTATCATTGGCGTGCGAGAATTGGATGAACGTGAATGTCGCCGTCGTTGGCAGGGGATCGATTCTGGATTCGGTTTAACATCACAACAAACTGCTAGTGACAATACGTCTGTACTTTATTTTTCGCATGCTCCTTCTGATATGGGAGAGACGATGGCTGAGGGTGAGATGGATAATCCGGTAGTTCGCCTAGATGAGTGGGTAGAACAGGTTTGATGGATTGGCACGAATGCCTGTTTTGACTTGATTGTGGTTAGGCTTCATTTTATGTATCTTTTGTGTATTCATGTAGATCGTACTGTTGTACAACAACCTATCGTTCATATTTGCGGAGTTATTGCGGAATTAAGGTATTTTTGAGGGCAACTTACAATACGCACGTACACCTGTACAGAACAGTGTGAACTGCAACTCCAAGAGAAGCTGCTCTGTCATTCCCCACTTATAAATCAACATAAGTAACTTTGCTTAATTCCTGACTTTCTTAGGATATACTATCCCTTCAAGATCACAAGTCTATATTGTTCAAACGTTCAGGCCTCCGAGAGACGGGGCTGACTCCAATGGTGATATGGTGGATTGGTCAAAGGCGTTATCATTCAGTACTGCCTATATCCTATATTGCCCCCTGACTCGGCTTACATAGGCTTTGCAATAGTACGAGTTGCGGAATACAGTACCGACTATACAATTCAAATTTATGTATATACTGCAGGGTGGTACAATTTCCACAGACAAGAGCAAGACCAGATTATTTCATTTTGGTAGTCCTCGAAAGAAAAAGGACCAAACACCACAACTTCATAGTATATACCTGAAATCAGGTGCTCGATCACCCAAGTCTCTCAACTCTTGGACCGTCAGATCAAGCTTCTCTCCGCGTTCGACGCGCTGCCGCTCTGCCATGTCCCGCGCGTTATTGATGCGTTGGTACGAAATCACCAAAATGGGCACGACTATCAACCCGATGCCCACAAACATCAGCTCGAGGCCATCTATCATAATCAGTAACGTCAGAATATAACACATCATGCAGATGTATGACATGCTGCACTCACGTCCGAAGATGAATCGCGGCGCATCCCGTGAACGGTATATATTAGCTGCGATCGCCCCGCTAAAGTTGCCAATTCCGATGTGGAATGCCATTCCAACGGCCCGTTTGTACTGACCAGCGAGGTTGTTGCCGAGCCTATTTCGAACGTCGACACTGAAAGTCTCGGAGGACAAAGAAAACCTGTACGTACCAGGAAACAACGCCAGGGAACGCAGCATAACTACCGATGACGATAAAAAATGTGCCAAAGTACTTGACATTGTCTGAAGCGTGTGAAATATTGATAGAGTATCCAACTAGAAGCAAAAGAAGGCCAGCGTAAATGAATGCAGAGCGAATTCTGAGTTTGTCCGAATAATGTGCAAAGACAAGAAGAATGATCGCTAGATGAAATAAATGCGTCAGTTGTGGACTGTGATCTCATCCTGAAGACACCCACTGGCGATAATGTATGGTGGCACAGTAAGAAGTTGACTGATGGGTGCACTGTAACCGAAACTGTGACCGAGAATCAATCATCAACCAGAGAACACAGTCATGGTCAAGCACCTGTCGATGATGGTTCTATCACAAGGAAAACGTTTGAGAATAGCGGTGAATCGATAATGGAATGACCTACGGAAGGAAAAGGGTGATACCGTATACTGTGTTAGAGTGAGCATCATCCACAACTCTGAGGGGAATATGCATCACGCACATGGAGCGACAATGGACATGTAGACAAGCAGTTGCAAATAGACCTGCCAATCAGTGAATGGAGCTACCACGTGGCGGAGCGCAAAATGCTCTTCCTCTCCAACAGAAGAGTTGTCGTACTCTAGAATGCATCAGACACGGGAAAAAATAAAATAAAACAACGACATACTTCTCTTCCACGTAATAAATGATTGTTCCTCCGGGGTGAGGAAGGTAGCAGTTGCTGGGGAGTCAACAATCACTGGAAAAATACTTGGAGATCAATCTTAACAACCAAAAATCACGGAGCTCACCAAAGAAGGCAATGAAGGCCACGATGACGGTCAACAGCCCTTCGATAATCTATTACATCTATCAGAACAATGATTGCAGCATCGGATATCACTGACAAAAATCCATGACCAACCCTCCAAATGACCGGCGCCTCCCATGTATCCTATCCCGAACGCAAGAAGGCCAGAAAAAGCACCTGAAATTGCATTATATTCTAGATGTGGACCGTAGAACTAGCCCATCTTCTCACCTGCCACTGTTGCAGCACCGAAGAAAAGACCAACCCGATATTGCAGCATATGCCTCGGGTACCATAATGTTAAACTATAGCATGTCAGTAGAAGGATTACAGGATGGTTTAGAACACACTAATAAATAACGCCAGGAAACAGCCCGGCTTCGCAGAGGCCAAGGCAGAACCGCACACCAACCAATTCTGAGTACCTGGAAAAGGATTACATGCATCGGGCAATCCCTTAGAATAGGTGAACATGCATTACGTTTTCACAAAACCCATCGACATCCTGCAATGGGATCACACTGAGAAGAATTCGAGTTATAGTAGCTGGCCACGTACATGACAATTCCCCATAGTACCTAAACGCATCGATCAGCCAGCTTATCGCAGAACCAAGTTGGCCCACTCTACCATGATTCCTGGGAGCCATCTTATGTTTCACACAATTCATCAGTACCATTGTGCATCTCCTTGGGCGAGCCTCACCTCGAGGGACGAATTACCTTCAGCACCAGGCTAGATAGTGGAATTAGTTTCGTACGCCGTCAGCTGAAACATGGGACTTACTTGGAGGGGCACTCGAACGTGCAATACGACTATAAGAACACGTCGAAAATTATAGCTCGGGGGAAGGTGCCAGGTCTACACACCACAAAAAACATGGTCTGTGAAACATTTTTGAGTATAAAACACACATTTTCATCAAAAAAAAAAAAGGACGCACGAGGGCGATGTTGTACTTATCCCCGGTGAGGTGTAGTTGCTTCACCAAACCATCCAGTTTGGCGTTTCCTTGAGTCAAAAGCGATGTGGGTCTCTGAAGCAACCAAGAAAACCAAGAGGCGAAAGATCATACCAATATTGCCTGTTCGATTGCAACGACAAAATTATTTTCAACCATGCATAAATGTCAACATTTCGAAACGCCTAGCCCACCTCGGTCCATGAACGAGAGGAGATACATAAGGCTCAAAATAGGCATCAACCGACGATCGACCTTGCGCCAAAGTCGTCTCTCGTCCACGGCAGTGAACTTGGGAGTAACTTCAACGACCTCGTCATCGCCGATTACATCGACTTGCGTAAGTGTTTTTTTATCGACGGAGGCGCCTAGCATGTCGTTCTCTGGGGCGATAGACATGAAGCGTTGAACAATTCGCGATTGTAAAATACAGTGGAAGAAGAACGATAACTTAGGCCTGGCCTCATTGCATTTTATCTCACTAGCCCGACACTAGTCCCGATGCGGCTGGGCGGTAGGCCATCTCGCCAAGAGAACCAGCGAGCCACGCCCACGCATTGACGTAAACCTTTCCCAAGACGACGGGAGAAGTGCAGATCTTTCAGATGAAACGCCAAAGCAACTCTTCAGAGCGTGAAAGAC
>JBBPKM010001033.1:0-10620 GCA_038089255.1 Austroboletus rostrupii | reverse complement strand
ATTCGGATGCTTCCTGGCGTACGCTCAATCATCGACAATGCGAGTCGCATCTCTTTGTCATGTGACCGTATAAATAAGCCATTCTGAGAACGGGTTCAGCTGTCTCCTGCCAAGGGTAAACCGAACCAGCGGTGGACAATTTGCACGTCTGCAGCTCGAGTCTATGCCGCTACTGCCCTAAAGACAGCGGATATAAATGCTCCCGATGATTTTATAACGGCGGATGATGTCCTCAGTGGAAAACCAAAGTATTACAACCACTCCTTATTCATCACTATTTACAACGATCCGCCCTCGAAGCCCAGAACCATACCTAAAAGGAGCTGCCGTGTGTGGTGTCAAGGCTACGAATTGTAAGCAACTTCATTGATGAAAATGGCACTGATGCATTTCGTGACAAGGTGTAGTTGTAGAAGATGCACCTGCGGGTGTTGCAAGTGGCTTGGCCGCAGGGTCAAAGGTAATTGGCCTGATGACTACCCATTCGAAGGAGCAGATGTTAAAGGCTGCGGAGAGTGCCCCCGAGGGTCACTTCTACTTAGTGCCAGACTTGTCGAGGTAAACATTGATTGACTTCATTGTTTTGAATCTAACGTCGGGATAGTGTTTCGATGCTCCTCGTCGATCCGGGAGTGGAGATAACCATCGGGTTGACTTAGGATAGACTATTTTGTACTAAAATATCTATGCAAAACAATATATCGATGGCAAGTAGACAGCAACCGAAGCACTGTCTAATACTCGGTGCCTTCCTCTTCAGCGTCTGCAGAGTCCGTACCCACTTCTTCGTAGTCTTTCTCCAGAGCAGCAAGATCTTCCCGCGCCTCTGAAAACTCACCCTATAGCGCTGCGGTGAGGTTCTATGAAATTTTCCATGGAACACGTGACCTACCTCTTCCATTCCTTCTCCCACATACCAGTGGACAAAAGCACGTTTCGAGTACATCAGATCAAACTTGTAGTCTGGGTAAGGTGTCAAATACTTATGTCGGTTATTGTTAAATTCTTGGGACTGACCAAGGCGACTCCACGCGACAGATATGGCAGTAGTGCTACATTGCCAAGTCAACCGATATTATAGCCCTTGATATTGAAGTCTTACTTTGACAGCATGCATAGACTGCGACTCATCTTCGCAAGGTCCCCCGTGGGGATGTGGGCTGGAGGTTCATTACAAATCCCGAGCTTGAAGCCGGTGGGACACCAATCAACAAATTGAATGGACTTCTTTGTCTTGATAGTGGCCACTGCTGCCTGGACATCCTTTGGAACGACATCCCCGCGATATAGGAGAGCACAAGCCACTTCCACAAAAATCAATACGTCATCACGACTGATGACTCGCCGACATACTATATTTACCCTCTCTGGGATCACATTTTACCTATATGGAATAAGCGATTTCAGACGATGACATTATATCTCGGCCCATGACCTTACCATCTGATGGCCGCTTTCAAAGCAAGAGACAGTCATCTCGTTTACAGAATTCTGCTCATGAGTGGCCTTATCCGCAGAGAGCAACGGCGCGTAAGTGGCAAGTGGGAAATGGATACGCGGGAAACTAGGCCGATTTATCAAGAAAAAAGGAAACGGGGGGGATAGAAACCTTATCACTCACGGGACCAGATTGGTCTGGAATTCGTTTAGATCGACGTTCAAAGAGCCATCGAATCGCAAAGAAGCAGTGATCGAAGAAACCACCTGTGCAATGAGGCGATTCAGGTTGGTGAAGCCGGGTTGCGAGACGCCTAGGTTTTTCTTGCAGATAGAATAGATGGCTTCGTTATCAACCTATTTCGAAGATGGCATCAAGTAGAGTTCTGATCAATGCAGATCTGGGTAAGGTACCATAAAGGAGCAGTCCGAGTGCTCAAGAGTCGTGTGAGTCGTGAGGACGGAGTTGTATGGTTCGACGACGGAGCTGGAGAGTTGCGGAGCAGGGTATACACAGAACTCTAACTTAGCTTTCTTTCCATAGTCTGCCGAAAGGCGTTCTAGCAAGAGTGCACCGAAACCCGATCCAGTGCCGCCACCGAAGGAATGGAAGACGAAGAAGCCTTGGAGACCGGAGCAATTGTCGGCGAGACGGCGGAGTTTATCCATGACAGGGTCGATTAATTCCTTCCCTACAGTGTAGTGACCACGGGCATCTGGGAAGAAGCGATCGGAAGTGTTGCAGAGTTAGTGTGAACTACTTATAGGGATAGATGGGCTTACAATTATTGGCGGCATCCTCCTTGCCAGTGATCATCGTTTCAGGGTGGAAAAGCGATCGGTATGTTCCGGTCTTGACCTCATCTATAACACCAGGCTCGAGATCAACGTATAATGAACGGGGAACATGTTTCCCGGAACCCGTTTCGGAGAAGAAGGTGGAAAACCCTTGATCATTGTTACTGGTTGGATCTGCAATGCGACCATCAGGCTGTGAAAATTGAGCTGTAGCGCATGCTCAAAAGGAGAGGAAGACTGGCGTACGCTTAGACCGTGTTCCAAGGTGTAGAGCTCCCCTGGAAGGTAGAGCGGTCAGTCGACAAGATAAAGTCAGGGTACTTGTTGGAAACTTACAGCATGCATTACCGATCTGTACGCCGGCCTGCCCGACATGGAGAGAGATGACTTCGCGCATTGTTAGACAGCCTGCGTAGTGTCACGCAGCTTTGCAATCGGCGCCTAGCAAAATTTTAATCAGGCCTATTCTTGTTTTGGAAATTCCGCTTGTCCAAATGTTGTCGGAGCAAAGCCCCGAACGATTACGAATTGTTAACCTTTGTCTCGTGTTCCAAATAGTGGTATTCGTAAAATTTATCAAACGGCAAGAGAACAAATTATAGGAACGACTAGCTTCGTGTAGAGAACCAGGAAAAATCATCCCAAAGGTGAACGCACTTGAGGTCAACCATTTAGTACTCTCCTGCTTCCTCAGCGTCAGCAGAGTCTATCCCGACCTCCTCGTAATCCTTTTCAAGCGCTGCAAGGTCCTCGCGCGCTTCTGAGAACTCGCCCTCCTCCATACCTTCACCAACGTACCAGTGGACAAAGGCACGCTTGGAGTAGAGCAGGTCGAACTTGTGATCAAGTCGGCTCCATGCGGTCGAGATAGCCGTGGTGTTCGACAACATGCACATGCTACGTGAAACTTTAGCAAGGTCACCGCCGACGATGTGAGCCGGAGGCTCGTTGCAGATACCGAGCTTGAAGCCAGTGGGGCACCAATCCACAAATTGAATCGTTCGCCGGGTCTTAATGATGCTGACAGCCGCATTGACATCCTTAGGAACGACATCACCACGGTAAAGTAGGGCACAAGCCACTGATAACCGATTAGGTAAACGATAGGGAGCATCAACATTGACTTACTGTATTTGCCTTCACGGGGATCGCATTTCACCATTTGGTTACCAGTCTCGAAACATGAAAAAGTCATGTCCGCAACCGAATTTTGCTCGTGATGAGCTTTCTCCGCAGAGATGATGGGAGCAAAAGTGGCCAACGGAAAATGAATGCGAGGGAAGCTAGGATACTCTTAGTTCTGATACATAATAGAACACGCCAGAAGAGACTTACGGCACCAAGTTGGTCTGGAATTCGTTGAGATCAACGTTGAGGGAACCATCGAAGCGCAACGAGGCCGTGATTGACGAAACAACCTGTGCGATCAAGCGGTTCAAGTTGGTAAAGCTAGGAGACGAGATGTTCAGATTCCGCTTGCAGATATCGTATATAGCTTCGTTATCGACCTAATTGGATAGGAAATAAGTAAGCGTACTACACGAGCGCGTGACACAGTCACAGACCATGAAAGAGCAGTCAGAATGCTCAAGGGTGGTGTGAGTCGTCAAGACAGAGTTGTAAGGCTCGACGACTGAATTTGCCATCGTAGGAGCAGGATACACGCTAAACTCCAACTTTGACTTTTTCCCGTAATCGGTAGAAAGACGTTCCAGAATCAAGGCACCGAAGCCAGATCCAGTGCCACCACCGAAGGAGTGGAAAACGAAGAAGCCCTGCAGACCGCCACAGTTGTCGGCGAGCCGACGAACTTTATCCATGACATTGTCGATCTGTTCCTTGCCGATTGTGTAGTGACCACGAGCATCTAAAAAAAAAAGTATGAGATAGGATATCAACTTAAGGAGATTTATGCACAGTTGCTCGCGGCATCTTCTTTGCCCGTGACCAGAGTCTCAGGGTGGAAAAGACTTCTGTAGGTGCCAGTGCGGACCTCGTCAATCACGTTCGGCTCGAGATCAATGTACAACGACCGAGGAACATGTTTGCCAGACGAAGTCTCGGAGAAGAACGTGCTGAAGCCACCATCATTAGCAGACGGGGAGCCCTCGATGAGGCGACCATCGGGCTAAATACGCGCAATCAGACAAGGAAAAGAAGGCAGCGAGGGATGAAATTACACTCAAACCGTGTTCGACGGTGTAGAGCTCCCCTGGCAGGACATGTTAGCGGCGATCAAGCATAGATACGTGCCGGACGCGTGCAGATGACGCGCAAAAGGGGGCGATGGAAAAAATACATACAGCAGGCGTTTCCAATCTGAACACCGGCCTGGCCGACATGAACAGAGATGACTTCACGCATGATTTGAGTGGTGTTGGCTGTGGATGGGGCACGATGAGGCCGGGCGACGCGAGAAGACGCGTGAGGTACTTACTGGAGAGAGGCGAGGAGGGTGGGTGGCCCAGACAGAGATGGGCCGAGGGTTAAAAAGGTCGAGAAACACATGGTGATTATATCATCATTCCCACGGGTCGGCTATGTTTATGTCACTGGCAGTAATGACTTTGCCTATTACTTTATGATCACGTTCAGGCCGCTCGCTGGTGCGGTCGGCGCACGAAGCACCGTCCCGCTCGCGTATCTCCTCCAGGTTGACGACGTGCGCGTCCTACTCGACTGCGGTGCTCCCGATTGGTCACCTGATCTCCCCGCCCCCCCCGACGCATACACCACCGCCCTGAGAGAGTGCGCTCCTTCTCTTCCCTCCCCGTCCCTCCTCACCCTGTCCCAGATGCGCTCCCGCCGTCGACCTCGTCCTCCTCTCCCATGGCGACCTTGCCCATGCCGGCCTCTACGCGTACGCCTATGCCCGCTGGGGCCTCAAGGCCCCCGCATACACGACCATCCCAGTCCAGGCAATGGCACGCATCGTCACTCTCGAGGACGTCGACGGAATCCGCGATGAACAAGACGTCCCAGAAGAGGATGCTCTTGTATCCCAGCCACTCCCCGCTTCAAAGTACATTGCAACCACTAGCCAGGTCCACGAAGCCTATGACGCTGTCAACACGCTCAGATATTCCCAGCCGACGCACCTCCAGGGTTAGTCTGTATTGCATGCATTTAGTTCCATAACAGCAACGTGCTGCACAGGTAAATGCCAAGGTATCACCATCACACCTTTCTCTGCCGGGCACACCCTTGGGGGCACAATATGGAAGATCCGCTCCCCGTCAGCGGGCACAATTGTCTATGCGGTCAACATGAACCACATGAGAGAGCGCCACCTTGATGGCACGGTTCTCTTTCGTCCATCAGCGGGTGGTATTTTCGAGCCCCTCGCCCGACCGGACCTCTTCATAACCGACGCCGATCGCGCAAACGTCATAACAAGTCGAAGAAAAGACCGTGACGCGGCCATGATCGGTTAGCCTCGGCCATGATGGCCCGTCAGCAACTGACCCTCAATACTTAGATGCCATTGGTGCTACTTTGTCATCGAGGTGTTCGCTTCTGTTGCCCTGCGATGCCGGGCCTCGGTTGCTTGAGCTCCTTGTTCTGCTCGACCAGCACTGGAAATATGCAGATTTCCGCTACCCTATATGCCTCTTATCTCGCAATGGACGTGAAATGCTGACATTTGTCAGAAGTATGATGGAATGGGTAGGCGGAACCGTCAGCAAAGAGGATGTCGGTGTCGATGGCTCAGGAAAAACGGGGTCTAAACGACGACGAATGGATGATGAAGCAGAAGATGAGGCATTAGGTGCTTTTGCGCTGCGGTTCAAGTACATACACATTTCTTCTTTTTGTGCCGCGCTCAATTTCCATCCAGACATCTCGAATTTTTCTTGAATTCTCAGGCACTCGTACAGAAATATTCATCAAAAGAGCCAAAACTCATTCTTGCTGTCCCTGCCTCCCTCTCTCATGGGCCTTCCAGGTCTCTATTTATTGATTTTGCCGCAGTGCCTGACAATGTCATACTGCTCACGAGTAGAGGAGTGGAGGGGTCGCTCGCTCGCATACTATTCGATAAATGGAATAGCTCTCAGCGAGGCGACGATACCTGGGACAAGGGCAAGATTGGGAGCAACGTTATGATGGATGGATGTTTACCGTTGAAGGTACCCTTCTTTCTTTGTTGAATGCTGGTTGCTGAAGCCTTTTCAGATGAATTCAAAAGTTCCTCTTCAAGGCGCTGAACTGGACTCATACCTAGCCAAAGAACGGGCAACTAAAGAAAAAGAAGCAGCGCAACAGGCCGCTATCGTCCGCAACCAACGCATGCTCGAGGCTGACGAAGATGAATCTGATGAAGAATCTGATTCTGAAGAGGAGGATGAAGTGGAACGTGCGTTGGATGATGACCATGCAGACACGACTGATGGCGACTCTACGGTGCCGACATCCTCGCGTAGACGGAAATCGGATAAGGCAGAGGACAATACAGACTGGGGACTTGATATGGATGACGGATTAACTAAAACACTTTTATCATTCGATATCTATCTTAAGGGCAACGTCTCAAAGGCTACATCATTTTTCAAGAGCACCAGCAATAATGCACAACGATTCCGCATGTTCCCTTACGTCGAAAAGAAGCGAAAGGTCGACGAATATGGCGAAACCATTGATGTCGGCATGTGGTTACGTCGGGGCAAAGTCTTTGAAGAGGAGGCAGAGTCCGATGAAATCAAGGAGGCGAAACGGAAACAAGCTGAAGAGGAGGTGAAAGTGACTTTTGCGGTTGAGGTACTCTCATTGACCCGCATATTCCTCAGACTGCGGTGCAAGAAACTCCTTCAAAATTTGTAACATCCGAGATCGAAATTCAGTTGGCCTGCCGTCTCCTGTTTATCGATATGGAGGGTCTCAATGATGGTCGTGCCGTCAAGACTATAGTACCTCAAGTGAATCCTCGGAAAATGGTCAATAGTTTGTCTCGATTAACAGAGATGAAGCTGAATCCCGCTGTTAGATTTTGGTGCATGCTTCTATGGATGCGGCAAGAACACTTATCGAAAGCTGTGGACAAATCCGCACAATGACTAAAGACATTTATGCTCCCGGAACAGGGGAGAGTATACAGATCGGACAACAGACTAACAGCTTCTCGATATCATTAAGTGATGAGTTGTTGAGCACGCTCAAGATGTCAAGGGTGGGGAGCATGACTTATTACTTGATGCTCATACTCATCGATTGTTAGTTTGAGGACAACGAGGTCGGTTACGTGACGGGACGTGTAGTGAACCACTTCAGCTCCACAATACCCATCCTCGAGCCATCGGGCGTTTCAATACCCGCTGCTGTGCATGTGAGGCCTGATGTCCCTCGGAATCGAGTGCTTGGGTCGAGGCTAGCACGACCGCTTCCGCGCTCGACAATGATCGGGGAGTTAAAACTAACGGCTCTCAAGGCTAGGCTGGGGTCTATCGGAATACCAGCGGAACTGATTGGCGAGGGTGTTCTCGTCTGCGGGGCTGGGGCAAGACGAGATCAACCGGCGGACAACATTGAAGAAACTGTCGCGGTTCGCAAAGTCGGGCGTGGAAAAGTTGAACTGGAAGGCAACGTCTCCAGCATTTACTATTCTGTACGAAATGAGATCTATGGATTGCACGCGCTGGTGGCAGCCTAGCATCATGTATCCTAGTAATGAAAATCACTATCACGCCCCTTTCCCTGCGTCTTCTTTCAAACTGACTATTCTATTGAGGACCAACACATCACCCTGACCCTGACACAAGCCATGAGTGCTTGACGGCGACGGATCATCAAGCATCGACAGGCGGGAGTCCGAATCTACGGAGAAGTATGCAACACGTAGACCCTGGAAGCGAATGCACTCCTTGCCAACCAGTTGTTCGGGGACGACCACGGGCGTGTTGGAATCCAAAAATTGCTGAGCTCCATCCGCTTTCGACTTGTCTGCACGAGCCTTGGCCTCGGCGAGAGCGTTCTTCACAGACTCTTTTGCCAATGGCCAGAAACCAACCTCGACCATGGCACCCTTGACCACCTCCATGTTGTGTGGATTGATATCTGCTGTGAAATCGGGCACTGCAGCCAATGGATTGTCGCTCTTGAATAGCGGGTAGAAAATCCGTGTCTCGTCGATGCGGATAGGGCTCCCCGATGGTACATGTTCTGCGACCCATTGGATAAATGACTTTGGCTTGATGTTCTCCTTGTCTTCAAGCCTGCAGACCAGCTCCGTGACTTGGCCAGTGGTAGGATCTGTCTTGTACGACGTGCATGTGATAGGATGTGGGGCTTGGAAAAGACCGACAGTCTTTCCTGGAGCTAAGCGGAAGTAATCTTTGGAGTCTTCTAGCCTGAAATCATCGGCGTCGATGTAAATGGTGCGCGTGAATGGAATAGTGGAGATTCCAAGCTCTGGTATTTTGGGATGCAATGGTTTGTCTACCATGCGGACGTAATCTTCGGGTAGGTTCTCGATCGTCACTTTGAGGGGACGTAGTACCATCAACAGTCGTGGTGCCGTTCCCTCCAGAAATTGCCTGATAGCTTGGTCGAATCGACCGATCTGGATGTTCGATTCGGCGGTGGAAACACCGAGGCCGCTCACAAACGATAAGATTGCCTCTGGCGGAACACCTCGACGACGAAGTGCGATAACAGTATGGAGCCTGGGGTCGTCCCACCCGGTAACGAATCCCTGATTAACGAGCTGTAAGATTTTCCGTTTCGAGTTGATCGTTCCCGTAACGTTCAACCTTCCGAATTCGGACTGTCTTGGCTTGTAGACTCCTAGAGCATCGCAAAGCCATTCATATGACTGGCGGGAAGTCACAAATTCGGTGGTACACAGCGAATGTCTATAGTGTCTGAATACACCACATCCGATAGCAGAAAAAAAACGTACGATATGTTCTCAAAGCTGTCAACAAGACAGTGTGTATAATCGTACGTGGGGTATATTTTCCATTTGTCGTGCGTACGATGATGCGGTGAGTCCAGCACCCGATAAGCTGTGAGGTCCCACATTTTGGGATTGGGATCAGACAAATCCTGCTTCATCCGCAAAAACGCTTCTTTTGGGTGATAGAACCCATCTTTCATTTTCTGGAATTCTGCAAGGGATTCTTCAACGGGCCGATCTCTGTGGATGCATGCTCGGGGCGCAGCGACCTTTTCACCTCTATCGGCCTTCATTTTCTCCTCTAAACATGGACTCGATGAGTAAACGCCGAAATGGGGCATGTAGCTACTCACGAGAACAGTGACAAACATACGCCTTGTCTCGTCTAATCAGTTCAACGGCAAGCTCATAGAGTTGATCAAAATAGTCGCTCGAGTAGGTGATTTTCCACGGTTCGTAACCAAGCCATCGAACAACTTCGATGATGCTCGTAAAATATCTCGCCTCCTCTTTCTCCGGATTCGTGTCGTCGAAACGAAGGTATGTTCTGCCACCGTGATGTGCAGCATAGCCAAAATCAACAAAGATGGCTTTGCAATGACCAACGTGCAAATATCCATTTGGTTCTGGGGGAAATCGTGTATAAACTCTACCACCGGTAGCCGCCAAGTGCGCACTGCGAAGTTCAGGTTTTATCTGCGGATTTTCGCCTGGTTTGTGAAGCGCGCCAAGGAATCCTTCCTCGAACACGACCTTCTTAGATTTGGCCCTTTGCTCAGCGTCCAAGACCTGTGTAACAAAGCTGTCTGACTCTTTTGTGGTTGATATATCGGTTCCTTTCTTGGGCTCCTGACGAAGATCAAGACACCACACAAAAAGATGTCGTAGTCGAATACCTTTGCTTTCGGCTTTGCAATCTCTCTCTCTCCAAATGTCTGCATGAAGACACGTTCGACGGCGTTCTTTATGTCAAGTGGATTTGCCCATCGCAGCAGGGAGATGCTCTTCACCCCGCTGATGGTAGATCCGAGGCTGGGCCATCCAGACACTGAATTGGACTGAATGTATTCGTGGACGAACATGTCTAGTTGATCAGGTGTGATACTGAACCCTGGTCATCATCGACGTCGTAAGTTGTGCATCGAAGGAGACGACTGGGCTCACCGACGCCGCATGTCGCGTCGAATTCGGACTTGTTCACTGGCAACGGATGAGCTTCGAGGAATTTAGCAGCAACTGTAAGCATTGTCCGTCAATCGGGGCACGATAAAATACACAGGGCCGACGAACCATTGACCTGGTCCACCGATTTTAGTCTGTCGTCAAGGATAGCTTTGACGATGTAGGCTTGTTTCGCATCGTCGACCGTCGGTGCTTTAGCGATCTGAACAGCTAGTGCTGCAATTAAGACTGCACGTCTTTCACCAAGAATGTCTGATTGAGAGACGAGGTCGTGTGAGAGGATGACATTCGTGAGGATCGCCGCGCCCTTG
>JBBPKM010001032.1:0-10622 GCA_038089255.1 Austroboletus rostrupii | reverse complement strand
GGCTTGTCCCTGGTCATGTGACCATCCAGTGATCCTTGATAAGATAGACAGGGGAGATAAGATAAGATCTTCAGATAAGATCCCCTGATAAGATAAGATCAAATAGATAAGATCTTTAGATAAGCGCTGACATAAGTGCCCTTTGATAAGATTAGATAAGGTCTTGCAACCGGGCAAGACAAGTCTAAAATGAAAAATAAGGCCTTGTTGGCCACTTCTTGCTTTGGCATATAAATATAGCCATAAAGGCTCCTTTTCTTGTACCGTAACAGGAACAAGTTGAGTATTTGGGCATGATCACCAAACCTGGATCCCTCACTATGGATCCTGTAAAACTCAAAGGCATTAGGTCATGGCCTACTCCCATCAAACCAAAGGAAGTATGCTCCTTCCTGGATTTCACCAACTTCTACTGATGATTTGTCAATGAATACTTGGACATTGCACAATCTCTTCTGAATCTCACAAAAAAGAACCACCCCTGGTCTTGGACGGAAGACTGTAATTGTGCCTTCCTCCATCTTAAGGACATTTTCCTGTCACAACCCATCCTTTGTCTTCCTGACCCATTCAAACCTTTTGCCATTGCCACTAACATCTTCAAGTATGCTACTGGAGGCATACTACTCCAAACAGATGAAAATGGTGACTGGCATCCTTGTTTCTACCTCTCCTAGACCTTCTCTGCAACAGAGTGAAACTATGATATTTATGATCAAGAACTCCTTACAGTCATCTGTGCCCTTCAGGCCTGGCAACATTATCTCCTTGGATCTACTTTCTCTGTCCAGGTCTTTACAGACCACAAAAACCTCACCTACTTTAAACAACCACAAAAACTTAATTGCCACTAGGCACACTGGCTTCTGGACATCACGGACCATGACCTCAAAATGATCCATGTACCTGGTGCACTCCTTGCAGGCCCTGATGCCTTATCTCACCACCCAGATCACTGCCCAGATAACTCTTCAGATAATGATGCCATCACTTTACTCCCTTCTTCACTCTTTGTCAACCTTATTGATAGTGCCCTTCATGAAAAAATTTCCTCTGCCTCCTCCTCTGACCCTCTTGTCCTACAATCACTTCAATCCATTAATGAGGATCTTCCTGCCACTCTTTGTGCCCACCTCTCTGATTGGAAATACCATGATGGTGTCCTTCTCTACCATGAGTGTATCTATGTCCCAGCTGACCAACCCTCCACCATTCCATTGTTGCATGTTGCCATGATCATGCCACTACAGGGCATCCAGGATACTTGAAAACTCAACAACTTGTGACTGCCAAATTCTGGTGGCCAGGTCTCACCTCCTTTGTCCACTCTTATGTCTCAGGATGTGCGACATGCCAACAAAATAAATCGAATATCCACCCTACCATTCCTCCTCTCATGCCAATTGCCTCCTTCTGTACCTGCCCTTTTCAACAAGTTTCCTGTGATCTTATTACTGACCTCCCTGTCTCTCAAGATTTTGACTTGCTTTTGGTCATGGTCAACCATGGGCTTACTAAGGGGGTAATTCTCTGCCCTACCACGAAAACTGTTACAGCTAAAGGCATTGCTACTCTTTTCTTTCACTCCATCTATAAATGCTTTGGTCTTTATAATAAAATCATCTCTGATCAAGGACCACAGTTCACCTCCACTTTTGCAAAAGAACTAGGAAAACTCCTGAACTATAATCTTGCCCTCTCTTCTGCATACCACCCTCAAATGGATGGAGAAACTAAACTAGTTAACCAAGAAATTGAAATCTACCTCCACATCATGTGTGGCAATTCCCTAGGAACTTGGGCTGATCATGTTACTACAGCCGAGTTTGTCCACAACCATTGTCCCCACTCTGTTACAGGAAAATTGCCTTTCTACTTAGCAATGGGATATGATCCAGTTGCCCTTTCCTCAGTCACACATCCTTCCAAACTCCCAGCCATAGAAAACTGCTTAAAAATGCTTATCACTGCACAACAGGAGGCCCTCGCAGCACATGAACTAGCCCAGCAAACTATGGCCACTAGAACACGATGAGGCTTTATACCATTCATCAAAGGGGATAAGGTTTGGCTAAAAGCCAAGAACCTCAAGTGATTTATCCCTAATCCAAAATTTGCTCCAAAACACAAAGGCCCCTTTATCATTGTCCAGGTTCTATTGCCTATCTCTTATCATCTCCAACTCCCTGCCACATGAAAGATACATGATGTTTTCCATGCTTCCCTTCTCACAAAATATACCAAAAATGCCATCTATGGCAAGAACTTCCCTGCACCACCTCCTGATCTTATTGCAGGTAAAGAAGAATACAAAATAGAAAAAATCATACAACATTGTGGAGCTCCACATAGCCACTCCTATTTGATCCAATGGAAAGGATACTTGGCTGAAGAAGACTCATGGGTCCCAAAATGGGATCTCAAACATGCAAAGTTTGCTCTTTTGGAGTATAAAAAACTCCATCCTTCTGTCTTCATCTCTCAACACACCTGAATCACCATTTGTGATATTAAATAATGTCTTCACCCAACACCAATACCATCTCCCTCTCTTCTGTTTCTTCTTTTCTGATTTCTACTATAGTCTCCCCTTCACCTACCCACCCTGTTACACCTCTCATCACCCTTGCTGCCATCGAAGACACTGCTGCCACCCTGAACCCCTCCATTGATGTCATTGCTGTCAACACTCCTTATCTTGCCCATCACTTCAAGGAACAGGTCATTAACCCTATTTGTTCAGTTGCATACAAGCAAATCCTTACAGACTCTCATTTCACTATTGCTATTGATGCTCACCTCGACCCCAACTCCACTGCCCATGCGTTATACTGCTCATACCTCCAATGTGGATCCCTAGGAACCATGGGGAACATTCTTTTACAAGATGCCAGGACTGCCCTTTATGGGCAACACCTCATTCATATCAGGGATAATTTGCAATGAGACCTCATTACCACCATGTACAAGCTTGACATGTGTAGCAACAAAGACACCATTAGCTGACCATCTAACTACTCTGCCTCCCTTTACTCCTTTAGCATCATCCTTTGCTTTAAACTCATTGGAAGAACAGCTTATCCAACAGACTGAAGCATGGTGGTCTGGCAATGACAGTTTCGATCCGTTGCCTGCCAATCACTCCCAATACCACAAAACATGCTTTCAGTGCCATAGATTGAATCATGTGCAGGTAGATTGTTATTTCTTCCAGTGTACTCAATGTTTCCAGTGGGCACCTGGTCACTGTGCTAATCGCTGTCCTCTTCAATGTTCCACACCCAAGCCATCACCACCCTCCACTTTTTTATCCTCCCATCATTCCTTGGTCTCATCCTCATCTCACTGTGCTATAGTCACCTTTGGTCTTCCTATCTCTCCAGTGGGGTTTCGTTCAAATACATGGGGTGCTCCTTGTGCATGCCCCTATCCCACAAGTTGTCCATGGCATCCTCCTCCTCCCCGAGTCCCTTCTCCAGAATCCTCAGATGATGGGTTAGACAATGTGGTCTATGCCAACATCATGGGTTTCTCTTGTGGGGGATATTTGGACATCTAGGTTCTTCACTGTGGCTTTGAATGTACTAAGGGGGTAATGTTACGATTCTTCCTTAGTTCTTATTTCTTTTTCCTTTCCTATGTCTATATATGGACTTATCTTTCTTCTCCCAATAGTCACTTAGATTCTCTTGCAACTATTGTACTGGTATACCAGTTCCCTCATACTTACTCATTTCATTTGACTTATTATCTCTTACTGACTGATACATCAGTCAGCACTTACACATATATGCTTACTTCTTGTTCCTCTTTTGTATTATATGAGCCTGCCCTCAACTTCCCTTTATGTATATAAATCCTTCAACTGGTCCCCTGTACTTTAGCTTAGTTCTCCCTTGTATTCTCTTGAATACATCTCCTCTTTGTGCTAGCTTCCAGATGCTCTCTTTTATCTGGTCTCCTAGTCAACTAGTCCTTGTCCTACTATTGAGTGGATGCTATCTCAAACCACTCCGAACCCTCGGTCTTAGGGTTACCTTGTACTTGGTTCTTGTAAGGGCTATGCTCCTACCTACCCGGTCGAAGTGTAATAGAACTCACAGTACAACTCAAATGATCCTTGGTAATCTCTTGGGTCCCTACTCCACCCAGTCCAATCCTGCAACCCTAGACAGGAAGAATCTTTTTTCCTCCACCACCAGCATCACCAGCACCCACCATGTCCAATACTACCACCGCAGTCAAACCCACTGAACTTTATCTCAGAACCCCTAATGATTTTGATGGCTTCTACTCTTGAGCTCTCTTATGGCTCTGCTCTATTCAACTCTATCTGGCTGTCAATAATAAGTCATATGACATGCCTAACAAACAAATTGCATATGTCCTATCATTCATGAAGAAGGGCACTGCCCTTACTTGGACAGATACCTTCTGTGAGGCCAAACTAACTAACAGAACATTCACCCTCAGAGCTTGGGCTAACTTTGAAAAAGAGTTTAGAACAGCATTCAAAAATGCCAATATCAAAGGCGAGTTCCTAGCCTGGCTTGCCAAAGAATGCATTTATGAGAATTGCTTGGATGGATATAACCTTGCCCTACAAAAGTACATTGCTACCTTTCAGAATAAGGTGGCAATTACTGGGATCAGTAACAATCAAGTCCTAATCAACTACTTCACCTCTGGCATCCCTGTCTCCCTTATGCATCACATCCACACCATGGAAAAAGTCCCCAATAAAATTTCTGAATGGTATGCCAAGGCTACCCACTTTGCAAGTATCAAGGAAAGAGCAATAGAAATCACCACTCGCCACAAATGTGGCAACATTGCCTACTTGACCTCCTTTACTCCATGTGCACAATCTGCTTGGGACCCAAATGCCATGGATATGGATGCCATCCATTTCAAAAAGTTAACCCCAGAAGAACAGGAGTGTTGTATTAGAGAAGGACTTTGTCTAGCCTGCTGAAGAAAAGGACACATGGCATGCCAATGTCCCCTTAAGTTCAACTGTACATTCTAGGCACCAAAAGACATAAAAAGGGTAGATAAACCAACAGCTTTAATTTAGGAGCTTTAGGATAATGAAACAGTTGGAAGGATCCATTTGGATTTTTAAATGAAGAAATGCCTGCAATGCATATTTCTCCTTCTCCTGAATTTTCATGTAATATTATACCATTAGCTATGAAGTCAATGTGCATTCCCATTCAACTATTGGTACCAACTGACATAATTAAAGCCATTGCAACCTCTATGCTGGTAGACTCTGGAGTACAAATATCCTGCATTGACTGGGCATTCATCCAGAAGCATAAACTCCCTCGAACATAGCTTTCACAACTAATAACAATCAGAAAGGTTGATGCCTCCACAAACAAGAATGAACTTATCAAGTTCAAAACCACCCTCTTCATCAACATCAACAGATATGTGTGAAAAGTCAAATTCTTTCTCATGAACTGTGGCAAAGAAACAGCTATCCTCAGCTTCCCATGGCTAACCACCATAAACCCTATTATTGACTGGGGAAAGAAAACTTTAGACATTCCAGCCACTTCCAATCAATCTGCAGAACTAATCGCCATCCATGAACAAGAACTTTGACAATGAAACAGGCTCTATAACCTTAGATGACCAAACTACACAACCTCTCCCCCAAGTCATGTCAACATAGATGCTTTTATTGATGAACATTTATTTGCCTACCTCAATAGAATTGAAAACAAAATCTACATTAACAATATCTCCATTGCTTGTGACATGATCCACCACAAACCTCTCTGATCTCTATTCAGAACCATCCTAGCCGATGGACAATATATCCCAAATCCAGCATTAACTTGCACCATGTTGACCACTTCCATCAACTTGGCCATCAATGCCAAGAAGGAAGAAATCCATCTTTTTGAACAATACAAAGACTTCACCAATATCTTTTCAGACAAAGATACTTCACTACCCCCCACTCATGACTGTGACCATGAGATAAACCTGTCAGAGCACTTTGTGCCTAAGATAGGCAAACTGTACCTACTTACCCAAGAAGAATGCAAAGTCCAGGATAAATTCTTAGACAAAAACCTCAAATCAGGCAAAATATGACCATCAACTTCCCCTCAAGCTGCTCTATTCTTTTTTGTCAAAAAAAAGAACAGCAAACTTCGCCTAATTCAGGATTATAGATACTTAAATGAACATACCATCTGAGATGCTTACCCCCTCCTGCTTATCTCTGACCTCCTCAACAAACTTAAAGATGCTAAAATATTAACAAAGTTTGATATATGATGGAAGTATAACAACATCCATATCAAGGAAGGACACTAATGGAAAGCAGCTTTTATCACTTATCAAGGGTTATTTAAGCCCATTGTCATGCCTTTTGGATCCAAGAATGCATTGGCTACTTTTCAATGCTTTATGAACAAGAAATTCTGAAACCTTATTGCTGAAGGATGTATTGTCATTTATATGGATGATATCCTTATCTTCTCCCCCAATCAAACTATCCATAATGAAACCACTCAATGAGTTTTTCAATGCATGCAGAATCTCAACCTTCAACTTCACCTCCAGAAATGCTTGTTCAACTGAAAACAAGTTGGGTATTTGGATATGATCACAAAACCAGGTTCCCTTGCTATGGACCCAGTTAAGCTTGAAGGCATTGGATCATGGCCTATTCCTACTAAACCAAAGGAAGTACACTCTTTCCTCAGTTTTGCCAACTTCTACCAATGATTTGTCAATGGATACTCAAATATTGCACAGTCTCTACTTGATCTCACAAAGAAGGATCATCCCTGGTCTTGGACAGAAGATTGCAACCATGCTTTCCTCTAATTCAAAGAAATATTTCTTTCACAACCCGTCCTTTTTTTACCCAACCCATCCAAGCCCTTTGCCATTGCTACAAATGCCTCTAAATATGCCACTGGAGATATACTGCTCCAAACCAATGTAAATGGTGACTGGCACCCCTGTTTCTACCTCTCTCAAACCTTCTCTACTATGGAACAAAATTACAACATCTATGATCGCAAACTCCTTGCAGTCATTCATGCTCTTCAAGCCTAGCAACACTACCTACTCGGCTCTGCATTCCCTGTCCAAGTTTTTACTGACCACAAAAACCTAACCTATTTTAAACAACCTCAAAAACTTAATCACTGGCAAGCACGTTGGCTCTTGGACATTGCAGATTATGACCTCAAAATGATTCATATCCCAGAAGCACTCCTCACTGGTCTGAATGCTTTATTTCACTAACCAGATCATTGCCCTAATGACTCCTCTGACAATGATGCAGTGACCCTTTTTCCCCCATCCCTTTTTGTTAATCTCATTGATCTTACTCTTCATGATAAAATCTCCACTGCATCATCATCCAATCTGCTTGTTCTTCAGTTCCTCCAATTGATCCACACAGATATTCCACATGCCCTCCACTCTCGCCTCACTGATTGGCAATATCATGATGGTCTGTTATAATACAAAAATTGTGTCTATGTACCAGCCAACCAGTCTCTTTGCCATTTCATCATCTCTTATTGTCATGACCATCCTACTGCTGGACATCCAGGATATCTTAAAACCTGTCAACTTGTTTCTTCTGAATTCTGGTGGCCTGGTCTTGCCTTTTTCATGCACTTCTATGTCTCAGGTTGCACAACTTGCCAGCAAAACAAGTTGAACACCCACTCTACTATACTCTCTTTAACCCCAATTACCTCCTCCTGTATTTGTCCCTTCCAATAAGTCTCTTGTGACCTCATTACTGATCTCCCTGTCTCACATGGTTTTGATTCACTCTTGGTCATGGTTGACCATGGGCTGACTAAGGGGGTAATCCTTTGCCCTACCATGAAAACAGTTACAGCTAAGGATATTGCTACCCTTTTTTTTCACTCCATATATAAGTGCTTCGGTCTTTATAACAAAATAATCTCTGAATGTGGCCTACAGTTTGCCTCTACCTTTGCTAAAAAAACTCAGAAAGCTCCTAAACTATGACCTCACCCTTTTCTCCACCTACCACCCACAAACTGACGGCAAGACTGAATATGTAAACCAAGAGATTGAAACCTATCTATGCATCATCTGTGGCAATTCCCCCAGAACTTGGGCTGATCACATCATCACAGCCGAATTTATCCACAACCATTGACCTCACTCCATCATGAGCAAGTCACCCTTCTACCTTGCCATAGGATATGATCCAATCACCCTTCCCTCCATTATTCATCCTTCTGAACTCCTTGCTGTCAAAAATCGCTTAAAAACCCTTATCACTGCTCAAGAAGAAGCCCTGGCAGTACATGAACTCACCTGTCAGATTATGGCTACATGATCACAATGTAGTTTTACACCATTTGCCAAGAGAGATGAGATTTGGCTAAAAGCATGAAACCTAAAAAGGCTTATCTCCAATCCGAAGTTTGCGCTGAAACATGAAGGACCATTTACTATCATTCAAGTCCTCTCCCCTATCTCTTATTGCCTTTGACTCCCAACCTTATGGAAAATCCACAATGTCTTCCATGCTTCTCTTCTCATGTGATACAAAGAAAATAATATTTATGGCAAGAACTTCTCTGCACCACCCCCTGACCTTATCGCTGGAGAAGAAGAATATGAAATTGAAAAAATCATATGGCATTGCAGAGCTCTGCATACCTGCTCCTATCTGATCTGATAGAAGGGATACTTGGCCAAAAAGGATTCTTGGGTCTCCAAACAGGATCTCAAAAATGCAAAGCCCACTTTCCTAGAATATAAAAAGCTCCACCCTTCTATCTTCTTTCTCCAACACACTTGAACCATCACTTGCAATCTCCAACAATGTCTTTGCCTAACACCATCTTCATCTCCTCTGTTTCCTCTCTTCCTATTTCTATTGTAGTGTCTCCAATTCCTACTTGCCCTGTTACTCCCCTTGTTACTCTCAATGCAATCAAAGCCACCACCACTATCCTGAACCCCCTGACTGCTATACTCACTGTTGACACTCTGCATCTCATACATTGTTTTAAAGAACCCATTACTAATCTTCTCCACTCGATTGCATATAAACAAATCTTAGTGGACTCCCACTTTGCCACCACTATCAACGCTCATTTAGACCCTGATTCCACCACCTATGCCCTCTATTGCTTGTATCTTTAATGCAGTTCTCTAGAAACCATGGGGAATATTCTCTTACAGGATGCCCAAACCACCCTCTATAGGCAATGACTCATTCATATCAGGGACAATCTTCAAAGGAATCTCATCACCACTATGCATGAATTGGATATAACTGAGTTCTTTATGGACATAGACTGTTACTGCAGGGACTTGGCAACAAAGATGCTGCTAGCTGAATAACTAACCACCCTGCCCCCATCTACCCCTTTGGCCTTATCCTCTGCCCTCAACTCATTGGAGGAATGACTAATCCAATGAATGGAAGCATGGTGGATCAGAAATGATGACTTTGACCCCTTGCCCTCCAATCATCCCCACTACCATAAAACTTGTCTTCAATACCACTGACTGAACCATGTATAGGTGGACTATCATTTCTTCCAATATATCCAATGCCTCTAGTAGGCACCAGGTAATCATGCTAATCGCTGCCCTCTCTATCGCCCTACTCCTAAGCCTTTACTGCCATCATCTTCATCCTCATCTCATCATTCATCAGTCTCTTCCTCCTCCCACCATGCCATGATTACCTTTGGTCTCCTGATCTTTCCTGTGGGATTTCATTCAAGTATGTGGATGCCTACTCATATACACCCCTATCCCACAAATCATCCATGGCATCCTCCTCCTCCCCAAGTCCCATCTCCAGAACCTTCTGATGATGGTTTAGATAATGTAGCTTATATCAACATTACTGGCTTCCCTTGCTGTGGATATCTAGATCTCTAGGTTCTTCACAATGGCTTCAAATGTACTAAGGGGGTAATGTTATGATTCTTCCTTAACTTCTATTTCTTTTCTTTTGTACATCTATATATGGATTTATATTTCCTTTTACAATAGTCACTCGATCCTCTCGTGATTATTGTACTGGTATAGCAGATCCTCCATTACTCATTTCCTTTGACTTAGCATTTCTGTTACACTAGTTCCGGGTAGTGTTAAAGTCCTGAATCTGATCGTCCTTCTCCGGCCAAGTCCAACACAGAGGAAGTGGAGTACTGATCGAAGAGAAGAAGGATGAGTAGTAACGGGTACGAAAACCCGTGAAGGTGGAACGGAGCGATAACATTACACTTGGCCTTGACGCAGGACTTATGCGGAGTGCGGAGGGAATGATGATATTCGTACTAAGGGAAAATACAAGCGAGCGGCGAGGTTTAAGTATGAAGTCCATACGAAATACATAAGCACGTGAAAAGGAGGCATAGTGGATCTGGAGATGAAGTACAAGAACATATATGAAATGTAAGCATAGAGACGGAAACCATAACAAAAATGCATAGACATATATGAAATATACCATAAGAAGAATATCACATGAATACGAGTGCTCCATGATGAAGTCCGAAGTGGTTCCGGGTTGTCGCCTGCCGGAGATATGAGGTCTAGGGTTGCTGCGCGTCGGAGATACGAGGAATAGCTCG
>JBBPKM010001031.1:0-10626 GCA_038089255.1 Austroboletus rostrupii | reverse complement strand
TTGATTCTCCCTTAATCATAGGCTTGATCTTCAGCCTCTGCTCCAGCTCCCTGAGGTCGTCACCAAGTCCTCTTGTATCTCTGGTATCTTGGCATGGCTGTATGGCATGCACTCTTGATGAGTCCTTTATTGGACTTCACTCTTTCATCTCGATCCTATTCATGCTAGAATGCTGATAGGATATCCGGTTGCTCCTGGATCTTGTCTTGTCCTGGAGATCAAGTCTCTCAAGGGCTACACTTGGACCTACCTGGTACAAGTGTAACATTAATGAGGCAGTGATAGGAGTAAGTCTGGGATGTTCGGAGAGGTCTAGAGATCAAGTGGAGATCGCACTGAGAGTGCCAGAGAGAATCCAGGAGACTAGGAGATTTAGATGTCAAGGAAGTGGAGACACATCAGGAGGAGTTCTGATGGATCGGAGCAAGTTCAGAGAACTCCTAGACACAGTCTAGAAGTGATCAGATCAAGATAACCATATGGCAGACAACCATATAGGTCAGGTATAAGGAGAAAAAATATCTAGAAGGTATCAGATATGGATCAGAGAGCCTTGAGGTGGCAAGGGGAACCAGAGAGGGCTGAGGAGTATCCAGGGGAATGCCTGGAGCTATGAAGGACAGTTGTCTTTGAGTCTTGTATAAAGATCAAAGAGTTCTGGTTAGATCTAGGATTAGGAGATGATCTGGAAGTTCTGGTAATGTCAAGTAAAGTATGATCTTGATGAAGAGGACATATCAGGATATGCCCAAGGGCACACAGAGGTGCTAGGGACTTGTCTGGATGCTGGCAGGAGAGCCAGGGATTTTGGTGAACATCTAATGGAGATCAGATATGATTTGGATGGTTTAGCCTTGGATAAAGCTGAAGTGGTCAAGGATATGGCCAGATGGCCCAAATAACTATGAGTAGAGCCAGAGGGACTTCCAGTAGGCATAGATAAGCAAGAAGGACTTCAGAAGTTGGGCCTGAAGTCAGATAAGATATCAGGAGGAGACTTTGATCTAATTATAAGCCAGATCAGGGAGAAGCAGTCAAAGAGAAGCATTAGTGGAGGCTGATGTGACTGAATGCAAGGGAGATCTTTAGGAGTGGGTTTCAGAAGAGATCTAGAGATCTGGGAGCGCTTCTAGGAGGCCAGATGAATAATTGAATAAGGAGACCATGTGAACTTAGTGAAGAGGACATGATCCAGGGAGATCAGAGATGGCCAAATGGATGATCTAGAAGCTCAGAGGACTGGGAGAGCATTCAAAGGATGCTGAATACGAACCATGAGAGATTGATCAGATTATGATCCTGATCCAAGGATAGGAGAAGGTTGGATGGCTTATAGAGAGCAACTAATAGGGGACATCCAAGAACAATCTGGAAATGGCTCAGAAGAGCCCAGGAGATGCCTGGAGAATGCTAGGAGCATACAGGGATGGAGGGATCTTTGGTAGGATGGACAGGAGATGGCTAATCTAGGAAAAAGTATAGTGGGGCTACCAAGGTGAAGACAAGTTATAACAGAATGCCAGCAAGATTTGCAAAGTGCATTTATTTTTGTTTCAAGATTTCTCCTGAAAGTAAAATTCCATCGCTCATAGCTTGAATTATCCAGAGATTCATCATTTCTGTAATTTCTGGATGTTGAGTTTGTCACATGCACTTTGCAGAATGATCTTCAAGGCTAGATGTTTTTCATTGCAAATACCATTTTGTTTTGTTTGCAAGCAAACTAGAGATAGATGGTTGCTTTAGAAAAAGACTAGGATATTTTGCATTAAAATATGCTGCTGTTTTTTCTTGATTTCCTTTTGTATTTGTATGATGCCAGTCAAGGATTTCAATATGCTGAGCTAATATTGAAATTTGCTTGGCAACAATAAGATTTTTTTTGGATGTTTTTTTCTTTTCTGCTTCAAGTACAGCATCTTATAGCTGGAGATCAGATCCTATATTAAATCATATAATAAGTGCCCATTTAGCATAATAAATAGCTTTAAAGGCTATGTTTCCACTTCTTTTTAGAAATTTCACTATTTTTGCTTGCAAGATCTTGTAGTTTTTGTATAATATTTTTATTATTTGAACTAAGTTGTGCTAAGGCCATTTTATAATTTGAGGTCTGTTCAAAATGGCTAACAAGATGTTCTTCATCCATAAGGTTTCCTACTTCATCCAATCACTCTTCATCTTCATTTGACAGCTTTTTGTTTTTATGTAAATTTGCCTCAAGTCTACTTTTTTATGCCTGTATTTGCTTTCTAAGAATGCTAAGACCTTTTTTGATGGCTTTATGAGGCTCCATGATAAGATAAAGAAGCACAAGTATAAAACACATAGAGTTTAGAATATAAAATAACAATGAAACTGTTACACTTTACTCTAGGTAGGATGGAGTGTAGTTTTTCAGAGACTTGATCCTCAGAGCAATTCAAGTAGAGACTGGATATCCTATCAGCATACATGCATGAATGGGATCTGAGGATAAAAGGAATGGAGTTCAATGAAGAACTCATCAGGTATGCATACCATATAGCTATGCCAGGAGGACCAGATTACAAGATGTTATGGTACAAGAAAATGAGCCTTTATGGCTATATTTATGAAGATTAAAAGAGAAGTGGCCTCAATGGCCTTATTTTTCATTTTTATGACTTGTCTTACTAGGTTGCAAGATCTTATCTTATCTAATCTTATCAAGCCAGCGCTTATATAATCTCTTATCTATCGATCTTATCTTATCACAGATCCAAAGATCTTATCTTATCTTCCCTGATATCTTATCAAGGATCACTGGCATGATCACATGATCAGGGAATGCCCTGAACTCTATTTATGCAAGTCATATCAGTCACAGAATGGCTGTTCCTCAAAGAGTCTAGGCTTGCCTGACTAATCCCTCATGGCATGGCTATGCCTGCCTCATGTTCTATCTATTTTCAGAGTCATATCAAGACCCAAAATCTTGTTCCCTAACTCAGGGTCTTTATCTATGAGTTACAAGGACTCACCCCTATCTATGACTCACATAGAGTCACTTATATCTATGCCTCATGGTTGCAGCATGCTGCCACATCATGCAGGTTATCTTATGGTATTTATTAAAGAACCATAGGGTTTTCTTCCATAACAAGGCTGTACATAAAGAACATGCACCAGCAGCATGAATCAAGGGTTCTAATTCTATTTATCTCAAGATTTGCCACACTAGCATGTAGTAACCTCATGACCACAGCCTTGAAGGCTATGCTAACTTATTAAAATGTGCATGCTGGCCTTATGCCATTTGTGCTTCTTATTTGTCATAACAACATGCTCTAGCAGCATGGTATGCTTCTTATGACCTTTAACAACTTATATCTATTCTTTAGATTTTTAGAATATTTCTATTGGACAATAACAGACTATTATTTAAGTAGTGTATATTATATCTTAGATTCCATGTATATATGTGTATATAGTCTTTTTGTATATAAACCCCCAGGATGACAGAACTGGATCCCTAGTCTTGAAATCTTGGATCTTTCCTTCAAAAGTCAAGGGATTTCCATTTCTTCTAAAACAAGTCCTCTCTAAGTCCTTGATCTAGTAAAGGGTAGCCAGTCCCAGCTAGCAAGGCCTGGTGTTAAGACTCCATCAGCAAGTCCTAGAAGACAAACTCTTGGTGTTCTAGCACAAGGTGACATTTTTGAAGATGTCAAAGACCAACTTTGTCTCTATGTTTGGGCCTTAGTAGTTGAAGTATTTCACAAGAGATGTTAAAGACATCCTTAGGGAGCAAGATACCAGAGGCTGAAGGTTAGGCCTTAGATAATGGGTTAAGGGGAATCAGATGGAGATCCATTAGAACAGATGTAGGGATAAGGGAGAATCAAGCTAAGGTATATGATTGAATGTCTAGAGTCTATATACTGGAGAAAGATCCAAGAAAGGAAGTGTCCAAATAAGAAACAAGTCAGGAATGAGTCAGAGATAGCAAATGAGGATTAGGGTAAAGGGAAATGCATGTAGATCAGATCAGAGAAGCAGATCAAGAAAGGAAACTAAATATACAGCCATATGGGCAGGAAAAGATGGAAGTGATAATCAAGAAGAAGGCTGAGAAAGGATACTTAGTTATAAATATACCATATAGGTAGACTGGAAGTCAAAGTGGAATGTCTGTGATACAAGGGATCAAAAAGAGACAAAAAAATCAAAGAAATAGGAGACCAGGAAATAAGGAGCATCTAGAAGATGCAACAAATCTAAAGAAGACTTGCTGTTGGAGCAAGCACAGATAAGAGACCAATAAGGCATCATCAAGATGTGCTTAGATCTGAGGGAACATCTAATAAGAATCAAATATAACTAAGATAAGATCTATTGGAGATCTAGGAGGCCAGAAGGCAGAACAGAAGTTTCTGTGTGAGAAAGAGCATAGGAAGCAGATGGAGCACCATCAGAAGATGCCCAGGGACAAAAACAAGCATCAGCTGATAAGCCAGATATGTAGTAAGAAGCTTCCGATCAGATAAGAGATAATCAGAAGGTCAAGAGAAGATCTGATAATCAATCAGTGATGTCTTGGCAAATTCTGTGACTGTTGATGATGCAGTGGCACAAAAGATGATTGGAATATATCAGGAATGTTCAGAGGAAGCTAGAGATCAAGTGGGAACTATACTGAGAGTGCCAAAGAAAATTTAGAGGGCTAGAAGGAGATCTAGAAGAAGAAGAAGAAGATATGGATGCAGGAAGAGTGGAGACACATCAGGGAGGATTTTAATGGGTCGGAGCAATGTCTGGGAGAGTTCTAAAAGTGGTCTAGGTGTGACTGATCAAGAGGAACACATGGCAAGAAGCCATATGTAATAGATATAGGGAGAAGACATATTTAGAAGGTGCCAGATATGGATCAGGGAGCCTTGAGGTGGCAAGGGAGACCTGAGGAGACTGAGGAGCATCCAGGGGAATGCCTGGAGTGATGAAGAATAATTGGCTTTGAGTCTTTGTAGAGATCAAAAAGTTCTAGTTGGATTCATGATCAGAAGATGATTTGGAAGTTCTGGTAGAGTCAAAGAAAGCATGATCTCAATAAAGAGGATGCATCAGGGAATACCCAAGAACACACAGAGGTGTTAGGGACTTGTCTGGATGCTGGCAGGAAAGCCAAAGAGTTTGGTAAACATCTGATGGAGATCAGATGTGATCTAGAAGACTTGATCTTATATTAAAGGACAAGCAGTCTGGT
Source organism: Austroboletus rostrupii (assembly GCA_038089255.1). Classification (NCBI taxonomy): domain Eukaryota; kingdom Fungi; phylum Basidiomycota; class Agaricomycetes; order Boletales; family Boletaceae; genus Austroboletus; species Austroboletus rostrupii. The sequence goes on along the minus strand of JBBPKM010001031.1, from coordinate 5,402 downwards.
GAGTGGCCAGATGGCCCAGTTGACTATGGGTGGATTGGATAGAGGCCCAGTAGGCACAGTGGTTCAGTTGAGGACTTCCAGAAGTAGCCAGAAGTCAAATACAGGTTCAGGAGGAAACATAGATTTAATTATGAGCCAGATCTAGGAGAAGCAGTCAAGGAGGAGCATCAGTGCAGGCTGATGAAAGTAGAACTAATGGAGATCTTTATGAGCATGATTCAGGGAAGATCTGAAGACCTGGGGGCACTGCTAGAAGGACCAGAGGTTGACCTGATGAGTGTTACACTTCACCCTGGATAGGGTGGAGTGCAGCCCTACAGAGACTTGACCTCCAGGGCAATTCAAGTAGAGACTGGATATCCCATCAGCACACATGCATGAATGGGATCTGAGGACGAAAGAATGGAGTTTAATGAAGAACTCATCAAGTATGCATGCCATAGGGCCATGCTAGGAGGATCAGGTTACAAGAGGTATTGGAGACATCCTCAGAGAGCAAGATACCAGAAGCTGAAGGTCAGGCCTTGGTTAATGGATCAAGGGGAATCGGATGAGGATCCATTAGAGCAAAAGTAGGGTAGAGAGAATCAAGCTAGGATACATGATTGAGTGTCTAGGGTTTATATACTAGAGAGAGAGATCTAAGAAAGGAAGTGTCCAAGATAAGAAATGAGTCAGAGATATCAAGAATAGTATAGAGGTGAGTCAGATGGAAGATCAGGGTAAAGGGGATTGAATCAAGGAAGCAAGATAAGAAGAGATCTAGATATATAGCCATAAGGCAGATAGGAGGAAAAGTGATAATCAAGGAGAAAGGCTGAGAAAGGGAACTCAGCTATGAATATACCCATATAAGGATGACAGGGAGATCAGAGGGCGAAGGAGAATGTCTGTGATACAAGAGATCAAAGGGAAACAGATAGATCAAGGAAATAGGAGAAAACAAATGAAGAACACCCAAAGGGTGTGATGAATCTGGAAGAGGACTTGCTGTTGGAGCAAACGCAGTCAGGAGACTAGAAAGGCATCATCAAGATGCACAAAGGTCTGGAGAAACATCTGATAAGGATCAGATATGACAAGGATAAGATCTGTTGGAGATCTAGGAGGCCATGAGGCAAGACTGGAATTCCTGTGAGAGAAAGGGAACAGGAAGCGCATGAAGCATCATCAGGAGATGTCCAGGGGCAAGGGAAAGCATTGGCTGATAAGCCAGATGCGCAGCAAGGAGTTCCTGATCATGTGGATAAGAGCTTGTAACTATCTGAAAGATGAATGCTACCACTAACAAAAATAGATCCATCAAGTTTAAATCCACTCTTTTTGTCAATATTAATGGCTATATTCATAAGGTCAAGTTTTACCTCATGAATTGTGGAAAAGAACTGCCATTCTTGGCTTTTCTTAGCTCACTGCAATTAACCCCATTATTAATTGGAAAAAAAAAATTGGACATTCCAGTATTATCTGACCAATTCATAGACCTTATTGCCACATATAAATAGAAAAAGCAGTAATAAGAAGATATTTACAATAAAAGATGACCAGACTATTCCACTCTCCTATTTTGTCATGTAAATTTTGATGCTTTGGTTAATGAACACCTTTTTGGGTATCTGAAAAAAATGGAAGATGGCATACTCTATGCAAATATTGCTTTGGCTCATAATATGGCCTATTTAAAACTCTTTGAATTCTATCAAAAATAATCCTTGAAAACAGATGCTTTATCTTCAATCCTGCCTTTAAATGTATTGTCTTTATCATATCCATGGACTTGGCAATCCATGCAAAGAAACATGAAGTCACCTTGCCAGACAAATATAAATATTTTGCTGATATCTTCTCAGACAAAAACATCTCTCTTTTTTTTTCTTGAAATTGTAATTATGAAATTAACCTTATGAAGTTATTTGTATTTAAAATAGGCAAGTTATATCCTCTAACAGCTAATGAAAGAAAAATGCAAAATGAATTTCTTGATGAAAATGTCAAGTTAGAAAAGATTTGCCCCTTTATCTTTTCCCAAGCTACTTCTTTTTTTCATCAAAAAGAAAGATAAAAAGCTCTATTCATTTTAAAACTATCATTATCTAAATAACCACACTATCTGGGATGCATATCCACTTCCTCTCATCTTTGATCTTCTTTACAAACTAAAAGGTATCAAAATCTTTACAAAGTTTAATATTTGCTAGAGTTATAACAATATACAGATTAAAGAAGGCCATTAATGAAAAGCCATCTTTATTAATCATCATGGCCTCTTTGAACTGGTCATGGTGTCCTTTGGCCCTAAGAATGCCCCTACTACCTTCTAGAGATTTATGAATAAAGAATTCTGTGATCTAATTACTGAAGGAGAAATTGTCATTTATATGAATAATATTCTTATCCTTTCTTCAATCTAGCATATCCATAATGAAACCACTTATTATGTTCTTCAATGAATACATGAACTCAACCTTTATCTCTATCTTCAGAAATGTTTATTCAATTCAGATCAAGTTGAATATCTAGAAAAGATTATCAAACTAGGATCTCTTGCTATAAATCCAATTAAGCTTGAAGGCATCAAATCATGGCCTATCCCAACCAAGCCTAAGGAAGTATACTCCTTTCTAGGCTCTGCTAACCTTTACTACCATTTTGTCAAAGGATACTTAGATATTGCATGACCTCTTTTCGATCTTACAAAGAAGAATTACCTTTGATCTTGGATAGAAAATTATAATCATGCCTTTCTTTGTCTTAAAGAAATCTTCTTGTCTCAACTAGTCCTCTGACTTTCTGACCCTTTCAAACCCTTTGCTATTGCAACAAATGCTTCCATATATACTACTAGTAGGATTTTACTTTAAACATATGAAAATAATAACTAGCACTCCTATTCTTATTTATTTCAAACAAAATTAGCTTTAGCCAACTTTATTGAAGAAAGAAAGGGTCTATGTACCAGACCATCAGAAGTTACAACAGGATATCATCACTTTGAATCATGACACATCAGTAGCTAGATATACTGGTACTGAAAAAATGACAGATTTAATCTGTAAAAGTTATATATGGCCAGGATTGATTACCAAAATGAAGGACTACATTACTAGATGCAATATATGTCAACAAATAAAGTCAAACAATAAACCTCCAGCAGCCAAGCTTGAATCCTTGAAGCTACCCAAAGCTCCTTGGCTTGACATTTTCACAAATTTTCTTACAAATCTGTCTCTATTTAAAGGTTTTAACTCAATGCTAGTAGTTATTGATCAATCTAGCAAAGAAGCTATATATATTCCATGCATGAAAACAGCCACCACACTAGACATAGCTTAGCTTTATTTAAAACATGTGTGGACCAACCACAGTATTTTCCAATCCATTATTTTAGACTATGGCCCATAATTTATATCCTAAGTTATGAAAGGGCTCTCTGAGCACTTAGAGATCAAACTCAAATTATTCATAGCATCTCATCCACAAATAGATGAACAGACAAAAAGGATGATCCAACATCTTTAATATTATCTAAGATGTTTCTGTTATGAGAAGCAAATAGAGTGGGCAGATTGGCTCCTAATTGTTCAATTTTTATATAATTCTAAGAAGCAGGCTTCAACCTAGAAGTTATTCTTCAAGATAACTATTACACTTCATTCAGGTAGGATGGAGTGTAGCCCTTAGGAGACTTGATCTTCAGGGCAAGATGAGTTCTGGTTGGTTTAGATATCCTATTAGCACACTTGCATAAATAGGATCAAGGTGAAAAAAGTGAAGTCCAATGAAGAACTTATCAAGGATACATGCCATATAGCTATGCCAGGATACTGGAGATACAAGAGAAGTTGGAGACAACCTCAGGGAGCTGGGATCAAAGCTGAAGATCAAGCCTATGATTAAGGGAGACTAAAGCTAGGTCTTATATACTGTTGAGCAATATCCAAGAAAGGAGACAAAGAGGACTGAGTCAGAGATAACAAGAATAGACAAGATAAGAATGAGTCAGAGATAAGTTAGATAGAAGGTCCAGGATAAAGGAAAATCATAGATTGGATCAAAGAAGCAAGATAAAAAGAAGATCTAGATGTATAGCCATAAGAGCAGAAGGAGAAGAAGCAAAGATCAAGATAAAGGCTAAGAATGGGAACTCAGCTATGAATACACCATATAAGTAGATATAGAGACTGATAGACAAAAGGGAATGTCTATTGATACAAGGATCTAGTAAGAACAGAGAGATCAACAAAACAAAAAGCCAGAAAAATAAGAAACACCTAGAGGGTGTGATGAATTTAAGAGAAGACTTGCTGTCGGGGCAAGCTCAGCCAAGTGACTGGGAAGGCACCATCAAGATGCACACAAGTTTGGAGAAACATCTAATAAGAATCAGATGTGACTAGATGAAGATCTGTTGGAGATCTGGATTGCCATGAGGCAGACTAGAAGTTTCTGTATGAGAAGGGCATAGGAAAGCACATGGATCATCATGAGGAGATGTCTAGGGTTGAAAGCAAGCATTGGCTGATAATCCAGATGCACAGCAAGAAGGTTCCTGATCATACGGAAGATAATCAAGAAGCAGGAGGAGATTCTGATGATCAATTAGTGATGTCTTGGCAGATTCTGTGACTGTTGATGAGGTAGTGGCACAGGAGACAATGGAAATGTGTCAGGGATGTTCGGAGGGTGCTAGAGATCAAGTACAGGGTGCACTAAGAGTGCCAGGGAGAATTTAGGGAATCAGGAGGAGTTTTGGAGGCAGGAGAAGTTCTGGGTACAGGGGAAGCAGAGACACATCAGGAAGGGTTCTGATAGGTCGGAGCAATGTCTGGGATCATCCAGGAGCAGTCTAGATGTGACTGATCAAGAGGAACACATGGCAGGAAGCCATATATGACAGGTACAAGGAGAAGACAAATCTGGAAGATGCCAGATATAGATCAGAAAGCCTTGAGGCAGCAAGAGAGACTAGAGGGAACTGAGGAGCATCTAGGGGAATGCCTGGAGTGATGAAAAATGATTGGCTTTGAGTCTTTTGTAGAGATCAAAAAGTTCTAGTTGGATCCAAGATCAGGAAATGATCTGGAAGTTCTGGTAAAGTCTGGTAAAGTGTGATCTCAATGAAGAGTATGCATCAGGATATGCCTAAGGTCACACAGAGGTTGTCTGGATGCTGGCAGGAGAGCCAGAGAGTTCTGGTGAACATTTGATCGATGTTACAACTTGTTCCTACCTTGATAGCCCCACTACACTTTTTCCTAGATCAGCCAACTCCTGCTCTTCCTACCAGAGATCCCTCCGCCCCTGTATGCTCCTGGCATCCTCCAGGCATCTCCTGGGCTCTCCTGAGCCATTCCTAGGTTGTCCCTAGATGTCCCTCATTAGTTGCTCCTTGTAAGCTATCC
>JBBPKM010001029.1:0-10642 GCA_038089255.1 Austroboletus rostrupii | reverse complement strand
CCTTGATAAGATAAGATAAGATAAGATCTTGCAACCAGGCAAGACAAGTCTTAAAAATGAAAAATAAAGCCATCAAGGCCACTTGTTGTGTTGACATATAAATATAGCCATAAAGGCTGCTTTTCTTGTACCATAACACAAAGCTCCATGATGCTATATTATCTTTTCAATTTCATATTCTTCTTCTTCATTAATAAGGTCAAGAGGTGGCATAAGGAAGTTTTTTCCATAAATATCATTTTTCTAAATCTGATAAAAAAAAAGAAGCATAAAAGATATTGTGGATTTTTCATGTTGCTAGAAAACAAAGGTAATAGGAGATAGAGGAGAATCTGGATAATGGCAAAAGATCCTTCATGTTTAGGAGCAAACTTAGAGTTTGTTATAAGGCATTTTAAATTTTGGACTTTCAACCAAACTTTTTTTTTTTTTGCCAAATGGTGTAAAATCTTGTCTAGATTGTGCCACCATTATTTTTCTGAAAAGTTCATGAGTAACTAGTACTTCTTTTCTTGAGGCAATAAAAGCTTTAAGTTAATTTTCTACTGTTAGGAGGTTTGAGGGGTGAGTAATTGAAAAAAAGGCTATGGGTTTATAATTTATCATGAGACAGAAGAAAGATTTGCCTATAATAGAATGAGGGCAGTGATTATGGACAAATTCAGCTATAATAATATGATCAATCCAAGTTTCAGAGGAATCATCACAGACAATGCAAGATAGATTTCAATTTCTTGATTAACATATTTAGTTTTTTTATTTGTCTAAAGGTGGTAAGAAGAAAACAAGATAAGGTTATAGTTGGAAAGTTTGCCAAGTTCTCTGACAAATATAGAGGCAAACTAAGAACTGCAATTAGAGATAATTCTATTATAGAAACCAAATTGCTTATAAACTTTATGAAGGAAAAGGGTGGCAATTCCTTTTGTAGTTACTATTTTCCTAATAGGGCATAGAATTACCCCCTTAGTAAGTCCATGGTTAACTATGACCAAAAGAGAGTCAAATTCAAAAAAAAAAAAAAATAAGTCAGTGAGTAAGTCATAGAAGACTTGTTGGAAGAGGTAAGTATAGAAGAAAGAGATGGAGATGAGAGAAAAGACAGTAGGATAGGTATTAACTTTGTTTTGTTGACAAAAAGTACAACCATTAATATATAACATAAGAAGGAGGCAAGGCCCAGCCACCAAAATTCAAAAGCAACAAGTTGTTGAGTTTTCAAATATCCAGGGTGTCTAGCTATGGCATGGTTATGGCATTACAAAACAATAGAGTGGTGAAGAGTAAAATCTGTAAAAACATACAGTGAGCAATAAAACCATTTCAATGCCTGACCCTAACACAGTGCACAAAGTGCACTGCAAGCATATGGATAAATCATATTTTGATTTGGTAAAGACATATATTGTATATACTCTTGACTACAACTTTGCCTTCAAGGTCATATGATTTGGATTAGTGGTTTCTACAATATACCCCAATTAAACAAGGTTACTTATTGAAATAGTTTTGTTGCTAGTATTATGGATATCATAAACTAGTATTTGGTATATTCTTCTTTGGCCTTAATTATCTCCTGAACCTTCTAGGTATACTCTAAATCAACTCTTGACATTTTTTCACTTCAATTCTATTCCATTCTATTTGGATTCTTTTCCATAGTTCCAATATTCCTTTAATTGGCTCTAAATACTTTGCCAGTTTCTTTTGAGAAAAAACTATAGGTGTTTTATGGAATTTAGATTTGGAGACTGAGCAGGCCAATCCATCATCTCAAAGTCATGGTCAAAAAACCAGTTCTTTGCATTCTTGCTAGTATACTTGGAATTATTGTTCTACTAGAAAATAACATCTTCTAGAGATTTGCTATAATACTTCAAGGTTTGTTGAAGTTTATCCTCCAAAATCTGCACATAAAGGTCAGCATCCATCTTACCATCAATCTTGCAAGCCATTTCAACTCCTTTCCAAGTCATGCACCCCTATATTATTAATGAATCTTTTCCAGACTTGATGGTTCCTTCTATAAGCCTATTACTGAGGCTTTTTTCTGCCTTTTTCCACATCCACTTTCTACCATCTAACCCAATGTGATTGATTTTGGTTTTATCTAATCAAATAACTTGTTTCCAATCCTTTATAGTCCAGTATTAACAACTTTCAGTTCCCTTTCTCAGCCTTTATCTTGATTATTGCTTTCACCTTCTATCTGCCCATATAGCTGTATTCCTAGTTTTCTTTCTTATCTGGCTTCTCTTGACTCGACCCATGCTTTTCCCTTGACCCTAAATCTTCTATCTCTTATCTCTGACTCATCCTTGTTCTATTCTTGCTTATCTTTGATCATTTCTTCACATGGACATCACCTCTCCAGTTCCTTTCTTAGATATCCCTGTACTATATAAACCCTAGCCACTTCATCCATGTACTCTAGCTTTAGTCTCCCTTAATCATAGGCTTGATCTTCAGCCTCTGCTCCAGCTCCCTAAGGTCATCACCAAGTCCTCTTGTATCTCCAGTATCCTGGCATAGCTGTATGGCATGTATCCTTAATGAGTCTTTCATTGGACTTCACTCTTTTCACCTTGATCCTATTCATGCAAGTGTGCTAATAGGATATCCAGTTATTCCTGAACTCATCTTGCTCTAGAGGTCAAGTCTCCTAAGGGCTGCACTCCACCCTACCTGGGCAAAGTGTAACAAGGCCAATATGGAAAGGGTTTTTGAGATCACTATAGCTATTGCCAAACTTGGAAATATATACTTTTATCAAAAGCTATCAAAGAGTTTAGTTGGATCTATCAAAGATTAATACCATGGTATCAAGAAATTTGAATATTATTGGATAAAAAGCATTTGTAAGTGCAGTATTTGCAAAAACAAGATAATTAGTATAAGTCAAATTATAATAAACCAGTATAAATTTTCTTTATTTATAGCAGCAATCAAATTGCATATATAAAATATAGTGAGCAATGATTTGCTACCACCATTGTAGATATCCACTAGATAAAATAGTACTTGATTTAGAAAGAAGCTACTTATCTACACTGAGTAGAGCTTATATTCTATTAAGCAAGCTTGATAGGCAGCATAGCTAGCAACTACTTTAAAGATTTATCTAAACCAAAAGCTTAAAGGCTTGCTTATATAGATGATAGTGGTTTAAGCACAAGTATTATTCAAACTCAGAATCTGAGTTTGTACTATATACTACAGAAGAGTATTATGGAATTATACTAAGAGTGGTTGATTACTATTATTCAACAAGAAGATTAAGTTTAGAAAATTTTGATACTATTTAATCCATATCTTAACTGTTTATAGTGCCTCCTATGCCCAGAAATAGTATTTCACTTAATAATAGAATGTTTTGCTCATAGACCATATAAGCTCAAAGCCATTAAAACTTCTATTACAATATATATAGAAAACCAAGTGGCTCAAAGCCATATTTAGTAATCTAACTAACTCCTCTAAAAAACCTAAAAGACAACCTGTGACTCAGCTCTAAAACCAGCATACATCCAAGGATCTTCAAGAGATCCATCTTAGTGACATTGCATTCCTCCTCGACATACCACTTACCCTATTCATGGCAACCCTGGGCTCTGGCCACCCTAAGCCTAGCTGACTCATGACCAAATGTCCACAAGCACCACACTGCCATTAACAATACATATACCAGGCCAACCAAAACCAACTGTTTCATCCTTATATGATTACCCACACTATGTAAACAAACAGCCACCTGTATACTGCACATATATGCAAGCCCAGATCTGTCCACTAAAGGGCTTCATGGCCCCGGCCGGGTGCTACCATGTCAAATGAGTCACGTGCTATGATACGACGAGCGCGCTCATTCTCATTCGTTTGGTCACGAGGCTCTTAAATAACGCTACACCCCTGTTATCATTATCCCCTCAGTGGAAGCAAAGGATCTGCTGTCATGTTCTCATACAAATTTGCGCCTCAACCCATTAAAAAGGACATGAACCGCAATGGCACTGTTCTCCAGGTTGGCAACTCTTTGCTCAAAGGCTCCAATTTCGCTACGAGCTCCAATGCGAACATTCATGAGAAGAGCCAAAAAAGGGGGTTCGACGGCCGTTCCTCTCAGCATTTCTCGTCATGTTTCACGGAATCCCATATTCACGGAAGTTCGGCCTATCCATCACATATTACGCCGGAGCCCGAGATTATAGAGGACAATCTTTGTTTTTCAACGACAGTAAGTATATTCATTCCTTTTTTTCATATCCTTGAACCATCCTTGTTAGGGCACACTTATTCGGCCGAAAGAGGAGCTAATGGGTGGGTGTATGCGTATGTATATCCGTCATGTATAACTGAATGAATTTTGGACGCATATACTCAGAAACTGAATTGAACTCACGTGCATTCCCAGCGTCTACTTTGTCTTCTAGAGATCATACCAAGAAATTTGTCGCGATGAACACGAAAGAATCGAATCCAGCACCCTTCACAAATGAAATCGAAACCGATGTTATGGCCGCGAAGTTCCGCGAGTTTATGGATAATGCGGGGGAACAATACGTACGAGTATTACATTCGAGACCTTTTCCGTTTTAATTTATTTTCCGAGTATAGCGCGGGCATATAACGCAACTCCAATCGCGTTTAGCGGCCAAGAATGAGGAAAACGCGGCATTGTCGACACGTCTTGCTCAGCTAGAAGCAACGCATAAGCAGGAGACCGAAAAATATCGAGAAGCACTCCAGAGAATAGCAAAAAAGTGAGGATGATAATGATTTCCCCTGGTTCTTTCCGACCGCATTGCCAGTCACTCTGCACTCAAATCCGAGTTGGATGTTTTGAAATTTTCTTTGGAGTCGTCTCAGTTTTTTTCAGAGGCTAAGGCTATTGTGGGGAACTTCGCAGCCTTGCGAGACAGCACACATATTCGTCTTCGAGGTTGGCCCTATTAATTAATATCATCACCTCTCTCCTGTTCAAAAGCATAAACCAGACCTTGAGTCCATTATCGACGACGATGGGAGGCTCATTTTGACTGCTGAGGCGAGAGAGACTATGCGTGATCTCCGTTTCGAGCTTTCAAAGAGTAAGTCAGTGGTTAATCGAGGACGAGCTGCATTGACAGTCGTGTCCACAGCCCAACAGGTGGCGGACCTACTTCGTGATAAACTGCACACTATGGGAACTGAGTTAGCTGAAGCTCGAGCCAGAATTCTGCAATTAGAAGAGGCGGCTACAGCAGACAAGAATCGATTAGAAATGACTACGCTTAAAATCCATCAATCAGGCAAGTGCTATGGATACTTACGTGCGTGCATGATACCAATGACCGAAAAGCCGATCAAATGGTGGATGTCACGCGATATTTGCAAGAACAAAGGCACGAATCGGTACAGGCTGCAGCGAAGGTTTATGAAATAGAACAGAAGCTGGTGCATGCACAGACGGAGTAAATTCACCGCACTATCCACCGACGACTCATCACCAATTTAAGTATACAACGTTAAGGTTGCAAGAAGCCCAGTCCGTAATAGTATCAATGAGGGAAGAGTGCGTCGTTCCATTCCACCCCCACGGATATCACAGCATTACCGTCACGTCAGAATGACTACGCGTGAAGAACTTCATGAAGAACAGGGCGCAAAACTTCGCGCCCTTCGCCATACGATTGACTTCCAAGAAGGAAACGTGAAAGCTCTTGAAGCACGGTAACCCCATCGCTTATTGCTTTTATTTTTGACTTTGACTCTGACTTTTTCACCAGGGCACGGAGGGCAGAAGAAGAACTAGTCCAAGCGCTAAATAATAATCATGAATTGCAGGGACGACTCGACTCTGCCAAAGGCCTTGAGATGAATCTGACACAACAAACGTCGCACCTCCTTTCAGAGCGTGCTGAAGGCAAAGAGAAGCTTCAAACCCTCGAACGCCAATTAGTGGAGATGCAGGCCCGCGAAAAGTCGCTCTCTTCTGAGATGGCTAGAACAGTGACTGAACGGAACGCGCTCACGGATAAACTGAAATTGCTTGATGACGTCAAACACGAAGCTGATATATATCGCAACAAGTGAGAGTCTGTCTCTGGGTTGAGTACCTGGTTTGCTCATCGCACCCAGAAACGTTGAGTGTCAGATCTCCTTAAAGGTGAGTCATACCTAGCTGTGCACGAGTGTTTCGCCCGTTCCCATATTCGTAGGTCCTACAAGAACGATTCGACGATCAGCGTGCGACATTGACAGCATCAAAGAAAACCACAGGCGAACTACAGGTAAGCATAGCGCTATTCCGCATGAACGGCATTGATGCGGCATTTGATCAGGACCGCATTTACGCCACAGAACGTCAAGTGGCCGTTGGTACCGCGATTCACGCAGGCCGTCAAACACGCTGATTTTCTCGTAAGGAAATGTCGATCGAATTAAACCATCTCCAAGAGCAGAACAAAGTACTGCAGTGCAAAATTGACCATGCAGAAAAGGACCTTGAAGAGAGTAGCACATCGCTCCGAGGCCTTCAGATCGAGCTGTCCCGCAAGGAGGGCACGTTCCAAGCCTTGTTGGAGACGGAGAGATCAGGAAAGGTTGAAGCCCTCCGTCAGATGCAGGAAGCAAAAGGCAACATTGAGTCACTTCTGAAAGAGATTTATCAGAAAGACAGTCACATGAAGGAAATGACCAAACGACTCACTGCTGCCGAAGCCCCTTGTATCGAACTTGAGCAAGGGGTAGCAACCTTGCAGGAGCGCATCGCCGAGTTAGAAGCAGCCGAAAAGAGATTAGCAGAGCGCGCTATCACAATTTCCCACCGGTACGAGAACAATGATTTGGTACATTTCATTTCCCTTGCTGGTCTGAGGAGATGACGGCTCCCGCCGGTAGAATGACGATGAGAAGGCCTTGGTTGCTCTGTTGATGCAGAAGGCCCGGGCAATCCACGATCGCGAGATGGTGGAGAAGGCCAACGAGATTAAACGGGTACGTGATAAAGGCGCTAGTGAACGGAGAAACTGACATTTACTCAATTGTTGGCAGCGTGACAACATTATTAAGCAGCATGAGGCAAGAATATCGCAACTTGAAAACGCCATAGCCCGCCGGATCTGTGATGAGGTTAGCGCAATTTAATTTGGCATTCCCGCTGAAGCGAATAGGACTTAAAAAAAAAAAAAAGACGACATCCACAAAAGGTATTGACGAACAGAGCAATTCCATAACCGTGAACGCCACAAAGCCGCCAACTCCATCAACCGGCAATCAGCCGGAAATCCGCGGCTCTGGGCACGAGGGCCACTCGACCGCCGCAACTCATGGCTTAGTCGCATCCAATTCCACCATCCACGGTCATTCGAGTCGATCGACCGGTCACTCCACGTTTTCCAAACTCTGCAGAGAAGACACCGACGACATCGCAAGCTTCGAAGATGATGGCTCATCAGTGGCAACGGGGAAACGCGTCCTATTCGCTGACGAAGAGGGCGAGTCCTCGCGACCCGCGCGGCGAGTGGTGCATCTTTTTCGTTCTGTTCTTGTCATTACTTTTTTTTTTTTTTCTTTTTCTATACATCGCCTCGCCTTGCCGGCTTTATTTTAGTCTTGTCTTCCCTTGTTCCCTTTTCGTTTTTTTTTCTGGTTATTATTTATTTATTTATTTCGTTTTTGTTTTTCATTTGTTTATTTTTTTTATTTTTTATTTGGTCATCTGCGTTCTCATGTGTTACAGAAACAGAGCAAAGGGACCATAATCATCGATCAGGTATAGGTTTGGTTTTCTTCACAGCGCAACGTTCACACCCTGTTCTTGGCAGGGTACACAATCCTCCGATTTGGTATCCGTCATGACCAAGAGAAAGGCACAGAGGCGCCGCTGAAACGATAACACGTATCTTCCGAGTTCAAGCGCCGAGTTTTCGGGTACAAAAACACAAGATGACATTGATACAAAAACGTGCGTGGGTTGGTTTTAGACAGACAGGTTAGGACTATACAAGAGCATGTAAGCGTGCATTAGCGACGAGACGTACGAACGACGATGCGTGATGTGCGTAATTTCACAAGATAAGGAGTCAGATTTTGTACAAGGGGAACGAGTGAGCGCGGGCGGGTCCGACCAAAAAAAGGAAAGCAGAAAGCAATAGGGCCTGCCCCCGCGGGAAGTTCGAGGGGTGGGGATATACAACACAGCAAAAAAAAAAGGGTGCGAGACCAAGGTCAAATCGTCCAAAAACAATCACAAGGTATAATAATGCGGGGACCACGTGGTGAAAGAGCACAGAGTCCAGAAAAAGAAAAAATCGAGACCGTAAAAACGTCCAAGATACCAAGAAAGAGGAGCACAAGAGATGATCAGCCTGCGATACAAACGGTCTGGGAGTGAGGGAGCTGGACGAGAGTTTGAGTCGTGACACGTGGTTGAAGACCGCCGTCTGCCAGAAAAAAATAAAGCAAATCAAAGGTGCGCCTTCAGTCTGGAAGACGCAGCGTGTCGCCTTCGAAAATGATATCGCCTCTGTCCGAAAGCGCAGCGACCGCTTTGGCGACCTCGGCCGTGTCAAAATCTTCGTGCTTATCCGGCGGCATCGCCGCGTTGAGATACGTTAGGAGCGAGGAGACCGTCATGTCGTCCGTCGGTTCGTACGTGGCCATAAAGAGGTATGCGATGGAAGAAAAGACAAAACACATCCTAGCCAAACAAAAACAAAAACAAAAGTTAGTCACTCGAACGTTGCGCCCACGGGATAAAGTGAAGAGAAAGGATTTTTTTAAAAAAGACAACAATCACGCACCGCCCATGCGCCGTGTCCAAGTCCGCCAAGCCTAGCGCAAGCCTGCGTGATAGCCTGCTTGCCGAAGACCCAGGTTCGACCGAGCTTACCCCGTCTGGTTCGTACTTGGCCTTGGGACGTATCGCACGCGTGGACTGCGTCTTCCGAACAGAGGCACCACCGCTGGTCACATCCAAAGAGACCGCTCCTGCCCAGGACGGTCCGAGTCTGTCATCCAGCAACCGCGGGTTTTTCGGCACGAACGGAGACAGCCGGGGTTCGATGACAGATGCCTTGAGCTTGCGTCGCTCGTCCACACGGCTGGATTCGGGCCCGTCGGTGGGACCGTGATCAGAGTCGAGCTCGTCCTCGGCAGAAGCGTCGTCGTCGGTTAGGCTGTCCTCCGTACTAGGTTGACCGCCCTTGACCCTTTCGTCGGCTGCATGAACGGCCTTGTGTGCCCGTCTTTCACTAAATCCAGGTTGTCGGGCCGCACAACGTAACGAAATGAAACTAACATGAGACACGGCCAAGTATGAGGAAAAAAAAAGAGACAAACGCACTGCCTGACTAGACATTTTCCACGGTGTTGGAGCCACGGGTAGGCACAGTACGAGCTGTCTTGCCTAAGCTGAACCCATTTCTTGCACAGGGTGCAAAAGACTCTATTGGGCTCGACCTCTCCGACCAGGACGTCTGCTCTGAGAGTGGCGGCGCGTTGTTCGGCGTTGCGCCGGCGAGACTCATGCGCGGGGGGGAAACTCGTTGGCGTGAGGTCTTTGAAGGAGGACGAGGGAGAGCCTGGGATACCACCCGACTTGGAAGTGGCCGGTGGTGTATCTACGATTGGTTGCGAGATATGTCGCGAACCACCGGCATGAATAGCGTTGAATTCACTGGAACCGGCAGGACGGGGAGGTGCATCGTCGGCATGGTCCCTAAGTATACTTCTACATGAGAACAAACAAGGACGAAAAGGGAAGATACGGACCTAGAACTGGACGAATGCTCCAATGGGTTGGGGGATGCGGGTGACTGGACATATTTTTGACAAACCGAGCGGTGATGCAGCCACTTTTGGACGGCTTGCATATGATTTTCTGAGCTAACTGGAATCCACTGATCACAGATATTACAGAGGACACGTTCAGCGTCGAACTTGCGGACATCAGGGTCCTTGGATAGCAGGGAATTGCGCTCTTCTAGGCCATAACTGTTCTTGGTATTACTGTGTGATGTGAAATTCGGTGGTAGCCGGATCCACCGATATACTTACATTTTCTTGGATAGGCAACTCTTCCTGTGAGCGTCCCATGGAATGGAACAATACGTGGAATTGGGGCGGAGGCGAATCCACTTGTCACAAGAAGCACAGAGGACGCGATAGGCCTCGAATTGGGCAACGTAGGGGTCAGCACGCAAGTAATCGATACGCTCTTCCTCGGAGCGTTTGGCACGGCGACGTTTTGGCGGAGGATTTGCAAGAGCCTCTGCGGTGCTCTCTGGGGTATAGATGACTGGCTCTGGGACAGACTGGGTGGCGTTGGCGCTGGAGAAGAATGGAGGGAGAGGTGATGGAGAGACGGAGGGGACATACCACTGCTGGCGATGTGCGTCCCAATGTTTCAAGGTAAAACCGCCGGTTGCCTCATCTCGGAAGGAGACACCTTCGCCACAGACCTCGCATATGACGCGCCCTGTTTCATACTCGCCTTTGGGGGGCGCGGGGGGCTTTGGGTCGAGGACGGGGAGATCACGGGCGGGGGACGGCTTGCGCTTGCGGGGGTTGCTGGGGAGTGGTGAGTGCGCGTGGAGACGGATCAAAGTATGGCGCGCACGAGGCTGGGGGGGGGGGCACCGAGGCGACGACACTCCGGGCC
>JBBPKM010001028.1:0-10643 GCA_038089255.1 Austroboletus rostrupii | reverse complement strand
CCTTAGCTTAGTTCTCCCTTGTATTCTCCCGAATACATCTTGTCTTTGTGCTAGCTCCCAAGCGCTCTCTTTCGCTTGGCCCTCCTAGTCAACTAGTCCTCGTCCTACTATTGAGTGGACGCTATCCTGAATTATCTCGAACCCTTAACCTTAGGGTCATCTCGTACTTGGTTCTTGCCTCGCAAGGGCTACGCTCCTACCTACCCAGTCGAAGCGTAACAGTTGCACCGGTAAAAGTCTTCACTGATCACAAAAACCTCACCTACTTCAAACAGCCACAAAAACTTAACCAACAACAAGCCCGTTGGCTTTTGGATCTTTCCGACTACGATTTACAAATTGAACATGTCCCTGGTTCCCATCTCGCTAGACCGGACGCTCTCTCTCGTCACCCTAACTGTTGCCCAACCAATACCAATGACAATACAGTGGTCACTCTTCTTCCCCCTAACCTCTTCATTAATCTCATTGATGTCACACTCCATGATCGAATCTCCCAATCATCGACTAATGATCCTCTCATTCTCTCCACCCTCCAATCTATCAATGACAATCTCCCTTTCACCTTTCGCTCCTGACTGGCTGATTGGCATCACTGTGACAGCCTTCTTCTCTACCGCGGACGCATCTACATTCCCCCGGACATTGCCCTCCGTTGCTCGATTGTTGCGCGCTGTCATGATCATCCCACAGCTGGCCATCCGGGCATTCTCAAAACCCATCAACTCATCTCTGCAGACTTTTGGTGGCCAGGGCTCACCTCTTTTGTTCATTCCTACGTTGTCAGTTGTAGTATCTGTCAACAAAACAAGGTTAATACTCATCCGTCCATCCCTCCTATTACCCCCATTCCATCTACCAGCACCCGACCCTTCCAGCAAATTTCATGCGATCTTATCACAGGCCTCCCAACCTCTCATGATTTTGATGCTTTGCTGGTCGTGGTCGACCATGGGCTTACAAAGGAAGTAATTCTCTGCCATACCACAAAAACTGTCACAGCAGAAGGAATTGCATGACTGTTCTTCCACTCAGTATACCGCCGTTTTGGACTATACAACAAGATCATCTCGGATAGAGGCCCGCAATTCACTTCAGCATTTGCAAAAGAACTAGGACGACTCCTCAACTATTGTTTGGCTCTCTCAATAGCTTACCACCTGCAAATGAACAGTGAAACAGAAAGAGTTAACCAAGAAGTGGAGACATATCTACGCATAGTCTGCAGAAATCACCCAACAGAATGGATGGAACACCTCACAATGGTGAAATTTGTTCACAACCACTGTCCCCACTCCATGATGGGGAAAACACTGTTCTATTTGTGTATGGGCTATGAACCAGCAGTGCTCCCATCTGTTACACCTCCGACAGATCTACCCGCAGTACAACTACGCCTAGAAGGCTTGATTAAAGATAGAAATGAGGTGATGGCAGCGCATGACCTAGCCTGTCAGATAATGGTAAAATGGACCCGACAGAAGTTCATGCCATTCAAAATTGAAGAAAAAGTCTGGCTGGAAGCACGTAATCTTCAGCAAAATATTCCAGATCCCAAGTTCGCAGCAAAACAAGAAGGCCCCTTCGAGATAACACAGATATTATCACCAATAACTTATCGATTACAACTCCCCAAAGTGTGGAAAATCCATGATGTTTTCCATGCATCCCTTCTGTCTTGGTATACAGAAACCGAGACATATGGAGTAAATTTCCCATTGCCATCTCCTGACCTTATCGAAGGAGAGGAGGAATATGAAATTGAACACATATTGCACCATCGCGGATGCCCGTCAGCATGCTCCTATCTGGTCCGATGGAAGGGATACACGGCAGAAGAAGACTCCTGGGTCTCAGAAAGGGAGATGAGAAACACACAGACCATCCTTAAAAGCTTTAAAAAACGACTTCAAATCTGATGACCGAAATCAAGTCCATCTGCCTAACCATGTCTGAAATATCCATTTCCTCTCCTTCCAACCTCCTCTGATCCTCGGCACCGTCCCCCTCATCTACACGACCCATAACCCCTATCATGACCCCCGCCGCAATAGAAGCCCTTGCTCGTGAACTCTCCATGTCGCCCACACAAACCCCTATACAAGTTTGGACACATATGGCTGTGTTACACTTGTTCCGGGTAGGACGCAAGTGTAGCCTTGGATGAACCAAATCTACCGGTGGCGAAGGTTTTAGCCCCTGTGGAAGGCGGCTCGATGCTCAGCCCGTGGTACTAGGGCGCAGAGGATTATCACAAGTAAGCGTCCACTCAATAGTAGGACGAAGACTAGGTGCCCGAGGTTCACAACGGAAGAGAACGTTGCGGAGTAAGGCAAACTTGGTATTAACCAAGGAGAACTAAACTAGTGTACAGAGTGTACCACGCTCAGCTAATATAGGTATCGTCGTAGTACACGGACCACTTATAGGAAAGGAAATAGAGATGACTACCGGGTTGTAACCTGAGTAATACTGGTGCGTAAGAGGGATGACAAGATGATGGAAACCTGCGGCGGCAGGTGCGATGCCGAAGTGGTCCGTATAAGGGCATACGCGAAAGAAAAGACGTAGTCCATAAGTGAATCGTAACACAGGGCTTGTTCCTGGTCATATGATCAACCAGTGATCCTTGATAAGATAGGCAGGGGAGATAAGATAAGATCTTTAGATAAGAGATTAGATAAGTGCTGACATGATAAGGTTAGATTAGATAAGATCTTGTGACCTGGCAAGACAAGTTGTAAAAATGAAAAATAAGGCCATCAAGGCCATTTCTCTTTTGATCTTCATAAATATAGTCATAAAGGCTCCTTTTCTTGTACCATAACAGGATCTTTCTTTTAAAGTTTTAAGGGATTTCTATTCATTTTAAAGAGCCTTATTAAGTTCTTAAGCTGGCCAAAATAGCCAATTCTTAGGCAACAAGGCCTAGTATACAAGACTTTACTAGCAAGGCAAACTCTAGATGCATCCACCCTAGTTAACACTCAAAAAGACATATAAGATCCACTTTGTTTCTATATTTGGATCTCAGTAGTTGGAATGTTTTACTGCTCTGTATTACAACTGTTATGCTTCGACTGGGTAGGTAGAAGCATAGCCCTTGTGAGGCAAGAACCAAGTACTTGTTAAGGTTTTGAGGTAATTCAAGATAGCATCCACTCAATAGTAGGACAAGGACTAGTTGACTAGGAGGCCAGACGAGAGAGAGCATCTGGGAGCTAGCATGGAAGAGAGATGTATTCGAGAGAATACAAGGGAGAACTAAGCCAAAGTACTGAGGACCTGTTGAAAGGTTATATACATGAAGACGGAACTGAGGGCAGATTCATATAGTACAAAAGGAGAAGTGGAGGGTAAGCATATATGAGTAATGCTAACTGATGTATCAGTCAGTGGGAAGTGATGAGTCAAACAAAATGAGTAAACGTGAAGGAACTGGAATGCCAGTACAATAGTCGCAAGAGTATACGAGTGACTATTGTGAAAGAACTATAAGTCTGAATATAGGCTTAACAGGAAAATGAAATGAAGATGGAGGATAAATCATAACATTATCCCCTTAGTACATCTGAAACCGCAGTGAAGATTCATAAATCGAGGTAACCACCACAAGAAGAACCTGTAATATTGGCATATGCCACATCATCTAGTCCGTCATCGGAAGGTTCAAGAGAAGGAGCTCAGGGAGGAGGAGGATGCTGGGGACAACTTGCAGGATAGGGGCGTGCACAAGGAGCACCCTGTGGACCAGTACAAAATCCAGCAGGAGAGATGGGAAGACCGAAAGTAACTGTAGCATGGTGGGATGAAGAAGAGACCGAGGAGTGGTGGGATGAGGATGAGGACAACAAGGGAAATGGTTTAGGAGTGGGTCATCGGAGGGGGCAATGATTAGCACAATGGCCGGGTGCCCACTGGAGACACTGAGTACATTGAAAGAAATGACAGTCCACTCGTACATACATGGTTTAGTTGATGGTACTGAAAGCATGTTTTGTGGTAGCATGGATGATTAGAGGGTAATGGGTCAAACCCATCATTGCTAGACCACCATGCTTCCATTCATTGGATGAGGCATTCTTCCAGTGAATTCAGGGCAGAGAATGAAGCTGATGGTGTAGAGGGGGGCGGAGTGGTTAATCATTCAGCTAATGGTGTTTTTGTTGCCAAGTCCTTGCAATAGCAGTCTACATCAAGGAGGAAGTTGGTCATGTCTAGTTCGTGCATAGCAGTGATGAGGTCTCATTGGAAATTATCCCTGATGTGAATGAGTCTTTGCCTATAAAGGGCTGTCCTTGCGTCCTGTAAGAGAATATTTCCTATGGTCCCTAAAGCCCCACATTGGAGATACAAACAATACAAGGCATGTGTGGCTGAATTGGGATCAAGGTGGGCATCTATAGCAGTAGCGAAGCAGGAATCCATAAGAATTTGTTTATATGCAATGGAGCGGAGAGGGTCTTCGACTTGTTCCTTGAAATGATGGGCAAAACAAGGGGTGTTTATAGCATGGATGGTAATTGGAGGGTTCAGGGTGGTGGCGGTGGCTTCGATAGCAGCAAGAGTAACAAGAGGGGTAATGGGATGAGTAGGCGAAGGAAATGGTATAGTAGAAGTTGGAAGGGAGGAAACAGAGGAAATAGAGATGGTGTTGGTAATAGGCAAAGACATGGTTTGGGTGTTGCAAGTGATGGTTCAAGTGCATTGAGAGGGGAAGACAAAGGGATGGATTTTTTTATATGCTTGAAAAGCAGACTTTGCATTTTTTAGATTCCGTTCTGGGACCCATGAATCTTCTTTGGCCAAATATCCCTTCCATTGGATTAGATAGAAACAGGTATGTGGAGCTCTGCAATGCCATATGATCTTCTCAATTTCATATTCTTCCTTGCCTACAATAAGATCTGGAGGTGGTGCAGGGAAGTTCTTGCCATAGATGGCATTCTTGGTGTATTTCATAAAAAGGGAAGCATGAAAGATATCATGTATCTTCCATGCAGCAGGAAATCTGAGACAATATGAGATGGGCAATAGAACCTGGACAATGGTAAAGGGTCCTTCATGTTTTGGAGCAAACTTTGGATTTGAGATAAGTCGTTTAAGTTTCCTAGCTTCTAACCAAACCTTATCTCCTTTGGCGAATGGTGTAAAGCCTCATTGTGTTTGAGTGGCCATAGTTTGCTGGGCTAGTTCGTGCACAGCAAGAGCTTCCTGTTGTGCAGCAATAAGTATTTTTAAGCGGTTTTCTACTGCCGGAAGTTTCGAGGGACAAGTGACTGGAGGGAGAGCAATTGGATCATATCCCATGGCTAGGTAGAAAGATGATTTCCCTGTGACCGAGTGCAGGCAATGATTGTGAATGAATTCTGCCATGGTAATGTGTTCAGTTCAAGTTCCAGGGGTATTTCCACAGACGATGCGGAGATAAGTCTCAATCTCTTGGTTTACATGTTCAGTTTCTGTTACACTTCGACTGGGTAGGTAGAAGCATAGCCCTTGTGAAGCAAGAACCAAGTACTGAATAACCCTAGAGTTGAAAATTTGAGATAATTCAAGATAGTGTCCACTCAATAGTAGGACAAAGACTAGTTGACTAGGAGACCAGATGAAAGAGAGTGCCTGGGAGCTAGCACAAAGAGGAGATGTATTCAGGAGAATACAAGGGAGAACTAAGCTAAAGTACATGGAACCCGTTGAAAGGTTTATATATATAAAGAAAGAGTTGAGGGCAGGCTCATAGAGTACAAAAGAGGAAGTGAGGAGTACACATATATGAGTAAGCGCTGACTGGTGTATCAGTCAACAAGAGGCGATGAGTCAAAGGAAATGAGTAATTGTGAAGGAACCAGAATATCGGTACAATGGTCACAAGAATATACAAGTAACTATTGTGAAAGAAATATAAGTCCGAATCTAGACATAACAGAGAAAAAGAATAAAGACTAAGGGTAAATTGTAACAGTTTCTCCATCAGTCTGAGGATGGTATGCAGAGGATAGGGTGAGGTTGTATTTTAAGAGCTTTCCAAGCTCTTTAGCAAAGGCGGAAGCAAACTGTGGGCCCCAATCTGAGATGATCTTGTCATAGAGATCAAAATGTTTGTAGACTAAGTGGAATAAAAGAGTGGCGATTCCCTCTGCTGTGACCGTTTTCTTTGTTGGACAAAGGATCACCCCCTTAGTAAGCCCATGGTCGACCACAACCAAGAGTGCATCAAATCCAAAGAACAGGGAAAGGTCGGTAATAAGGTCACAGGAGAATTGTTGGAAGGGATGTATGCAAGAAGAAGCGATGGGTGTCAGAGGGGGAACCATAGGATGGGTGTTGGACTTGTTTTGTTGGCATGTTGCACAACCCAAGACACAGAATCATACAAAGGATGCAAGGCCATGCCACCAGAATTCAGCAGCAATGAGTTGTTGTGTCTTTAAATAACCAGGATGTCCAGCAGTGGCATGATTATGGCAACAAGTGACAATAGAACAGCAGAGGAAGGGATTGGTGGGAACATAGATGCAGTCACAATAAAGGAGTAATCCATCATGGTATTTCCAATCTGTAAGGCGAGCATGGAGAGGAGCAGGAACATCTCCATTGATGGATTGAAGGAATTATAGGACAAGAGGGTTGGAGGAGGAAGCAGAGAAGAGCTTTTCGTGAAAAGCAACATCAATGAGGTTGACGAAGAGTGATGGGGGAAGCAAGGTGACGGCATCATTATCTGATGAATCATCCAGGCATTGATCAGGGCGATGGGAGAGAGCATCAGGACCAGCAAGGAGTGCGCCTGTTATGTGGATCATTTTGAGATCGTGATCTGTGATATCAAGAAGCCAATGTGCTTGTCATCGATTAAGTTTTTGTGGTTGTTTAAAATACATGAGGTTTTTATGGTCTGTGAAAACTTGGACAGGGAAGGTGAAGCCAAGAAGATAGTGTTGCCAGGCTTGAAGAGCACAGATGACTGCAAGAAGTTCTCAGTCATAAATATCATAGTTCCGTTTGGTGGCAGAGAATGTTTGGGAAAGATAGGAACATGGATGCCAGTTGCCATTGTCATCAGTTTGAAGCAATATGCTGCCAGTGGCATACTTGGAAGCATCAGTGGCAATGGCAAAGGGTTTGGACAGATTAGGAAGGTGAAGAACTGGTTGGGAGAGGAAGATTTCTTTGAGACAAAGAAAGGCCTGGTTGCAGTCTTTGGTCCACAACCAGGGGTTATCCTTTTTGGTGAGGTTGAGAAGGGAGCAAGCAATATCCAAGTATCCATTGACAAAACGCTGGTAAAAGTTAGCAAAGCCAAGAAAGGAGTGTACTTCCTTCAGCTTTGTAGGTGTGGGCCAGGATCCAATGCCTTCGAGTTTGACTGGCTCCATTGTGAGGAATCCGGGTGTGGTGATCATTCCTAAATATTCGACCTGCTCCGAGTTGAACAGGCATTTCTGAAGTCGAAGGTGAAGGTTGAGTTCCCTCATACGTTGGAGAACTCGTTGAGTGGTTTCATTGTGAGTTTGTTGGTCAGGGGAAAATATGAGAATGTCATCCATGTAAATAATGATTCATCCTTCAGCAATGAGGTCTCTAAACTTCTTGTTCATAAAATGTTGAAATATAGCAGGAGCGTTTTTAGGGCCAAAAGGCATAACGACAGGTTCAAAGAGTCTGTGATGTGTGATAAAGGCAGCTTTCCATTAATGTCCTTCTTTGAGACAAATATTGTTGTACCTCCATCAAACATCAAACTTCATGAAGATTTTGGCATCTTTTAGTTTGTCAAGAAGATCTGAGATAAGGGGAAGAGAATAGACATTGTGGATGATGTGTTCATTTAAATATCTATAATCTTGAACTGGTTGTAACTTTCCGTCTTTCTTTTTAACAAAGAAGAAAGGAGCGGCTTGAGGGGAGGTCAATGGTTATATTTTGCCTGACTTAAGATTTTCATCTAAGAAGTCATCTTGTGCTTTTCGTTCATCTGCTGTAAGAGGATATAGTTTTCTGATTTTCAGCATGAAAGATTTTGTGAGGTTGATCTCATGATTGCAGTCTCTTGAAGGGGGGAGGGGAGTGTCCTCATCTGAAAAGATGTCAGCAAAGTCTTTATATTGCTCTGGTAGGGAAATCTCTTGTTTTTTGGCCTGGATGGCCAGGTCAGTAGAGGTGGTTAATGCTGCACAGGTTAATGCTGGATTGGGGATAAATCGTCTGTTGGCTAGGACTGTTTGAGAGAGAGTGCAGAGCGGTTTAAAACATGCCATATCACAAGCAAGGGCAATGTTGGCACAAAGTACATCATCTTTAGTCCTGTTAAGAAATCCAAAAAGATGTTCATCAATGAGAGCATCAACATGGAGATGTCATGGTGGGGGCATGGAGTAATCGGGTTGCCAGAGGTTATAGAGTTCTTGTTGCCATTGTTTTTTCCTGTTCATGAGCTGCAATTAGATCTGTGGACTGGTCAGAGGTTGCTAGAACATCAAGTGTCTTCTTTTCCCAATCGATGATGGGGTTTACAGCTGTGAGCCAAGGAAAGCTGAGGATGGCTGTTTCTTTGCCACAGTTCATGAGGTAGAACTCGACTCTTCATACATATCTGTTGACATTGACAAAGAGAGTGGTTTTGAACTTAATAAGCCCATTCTTGTTGGTGGATGCATCCACATTTCTGATGGTTACTGGTTGTAGAAGTCGAGTTTGGGGGAGTTTATGTTTATGGGCGAATGCCCAATCAAGACAGGATATTTGTGCTCCAGAGTCGATGAGCACAGAGGTGGCAATAGCTTTGATCATATCTGTAGATACCAAGAGCTGAATAGGTATGTGCATTGATTTCATAGCTATTGGTACAGAGTTACATGAAAAGTCAAGAAAAGAAAAAACATATATTGCAGGCGTTTCTCTATTTAAAAATCCAAGTGGATCCTTCCAACTGTTTCATCGTTCTGGAGCTCCTGAATAGAATTCGTTGGTTCCTCTACCCTTTTAATGTCTTTAGATAGTACTTGTGGAGGATGGTTAAACTTGTTGGGGCATTGTCATGCTATGTGTCCTTTTCTTCGGCATACTAGGCATAATCCTTCTTTGATGCATCGTTCCCTTTCTTCTGGGGTAAGCTTTTTGATGCAGATGATGTCTACATCCATGGCATTTGGGTCATGAGTGGGTTGTGATCTGGATAGGAAGGAAGACAAATATGTGGTGTTTCCTCATTTATGGTGAGTGGTGATCTTGATTGCTTATTCTTTGACACTGGCAAAATGAGTGGCTTTGGCATACCACTCAGTGATTTTGTTGGGGACCTTCTCCATCATGTGGATGTGACACATAAGGGAGATGGGAATACCAGAGGCAAAGTAATTGATCAGGACTTGATCGTCACTAATCTCTGTGATAGCCACTTTGTTTTGGAAGGTGGCGATATACTTTTATAAGGTGGGGTTGTATCCACCTGAGCAATTCTTGTAAATGTGTTCTTTGGCTAGCCAGGCTAAGGACTCACCTTTGATGTCGGCATTTTCAAATGCCATTTTGAACTCCTTTTCGAAGTCCGCCCAGGTTCCAAGGGTAAACATTCTGCTGGTCAATTTTGCTTCTTGAAAGGTGTCTGCCCAGGTCAAGGCCATCCCCTTTTTCATGAATGATAACATGTACACAATTTGTTTGTTAGGGGTATCATAGAGTTTGTCATTGACAGTAAGGTAAAGTTGGATGGAATGGAGCCATGGGAGAGCTCGGAAATAGGATCCATCAAAATCATTGGGGGTCCCAAGGCAGAGTTCAGTTGGCTTTGGAGCAGTGGTGTTCGACATAGTGAATACAGGTGGTACTGGTGGCAGAGGAAAGAAGATTCTTCCAGTCTGGAATTGTGGGGTAGGACTGGGTGGAGTAGGAACCCGAGGGATTACTAGAGATCATTCGAGTTGTGCTGTTAGTTCTTGTGTATCTGGGTTTTCCTGGGCAAGGGGCTCATCAGGATCTGTGGGAGTTTCTTCTGAAGAGTTGGAAGCAGTTGAAGGTACTGGAGAGTCTTGGTGATGTTGCCAGCTGGAGTATCGATTTGGGTGAATTTTGGGCAAT
Source organism: Austroboletus rostrupii (assembly GCA_038089255.1). Lineage (NCBI taxonomy): Eukaryota > Fungi > Basidiomycota > Agaricomycetes > Boletales > Boletaceae > Austroboletus > Austroboletus rostrupii. The sequence continues at coordinate 563 of JBBPKM010001028.1, read as the reverse complement.
TTAGAGCAATGCTAGTCACGACAGATAGAGCTTAGTTTTTTTGTTACACTTCGACTGGGTAGGTAGGAGTGTAGCCCTTGTGAGGCAAGAACCAAGTACTTGTTGAGGTTTCAAGGTAATTCAAGATAGCATCCATTCAATAGTAGGACGAGGACTAGTTGACTAGAAGACCAGACAAGAGAGAGCATCTGGGAGCTAGCACGGAAAAGAGATGTATTCGAGAGAATACAAGGGAGAACTAAGCTAAAGTACTGAGGATCTGTTGAAAGGTTATAGAGGGCAAGTTTGTATAGTACAAAAGAAGAAGTGGAGGGTAAGCATATATGAGTAATGCTGACTGATGTATCAGTCAGCGGGAAGTGATGAGTCAAACAAAATGAGTAAACGTGAAGGAACTGGAATGCTGGTACAATAGTTGCGAGAGTATATGAGTGACTATTGTAAGGACTCCGTCCCTGCTGAGCGCGGAAACCGCCTCCCGACCGTCGCGACACTGGACCGCCTATTTAGTATGTTCCCCCCTTTTCATAGTCTAATTTCCCCTTTTTCGTACTTCACTCGTT
>JBBPKM010001027.1:0-10644 GCA_038089255.1 Austroboletus rostrupii | reverse complement strand
AGTATGTCTATTGGACGATAACGGAAGATTATATAGTTTAGTGTATAGTATATCTTAGATCCCATGTACATACGTGTACATAGTCTTTTCGTATATAAACCCCCGGGGCGACAGGACTGGACCCCCAGTCTTGAAGTCCTGGATCTTCCCTCCAAAGTATAGGGATAAGCAAGTCCTCTCCAAGTCCTTGAGCTGGCCAAGTAGCCAACCTTAGGCAGCAAGGCCTGGTGTTAAGACTCCACCCGCAAAGTATCTATTGAAGATAAGCCCTTGGTGCCGAAGCCCAAGGCAACACTCTAAAGCCCTACCAAGATGTGTTTTGGTTCCGACGTTCGGGCCTTAACACTTGGAGTGTTTCAAATACAAGGAAGAACTAAGCTAGAGTACATGGAACCTGTTGAAGGGTTTATATACACGAAAGGTAAGTCAAGGGCAGGCTCATGGAATACAAAAGAGGAAAGGAAGACTAAGCATATATGAGTAAGGCTAACTGAGGTATCAGTCAGCAAAAAGTGATGAGTCAAAAGAAGTGAGTAATCATGGAGGAATCAGAATCCCGATATAATAGGTGCAAGATAAGGCAAGTGACTATTGTGAAAGAAATATAAGTCTGAATAGAAACATAACAGAAGAAAAGAAATAAAGGTTAGGAGTAAGTCATAACATTACCCCCTTATTACATTTGAAGCTATGGCAAAGAACTTAGATATCCAAATAGCTCCCGCAAGGGGATCCTGTGATATTGGCATAGGCCACATCATCTGGTCTATCATCAGAGGGTGCTGGAGAAGGGACTTGGGGAGGAGGAGGACGCCTGGGACAACTTGTGGAATAGGGGCATGCATGAGGAGTACCCCATGAATTGTTGCAAAATCCCACAGGAGAAATGGGCAGACCAAATGTAACTGTGGCGCGGTGGGACGAGGACGAGACCGAGGAGTGGTGTGAAGAGGTCGAGGAGGATGGAGGGGATGGCTTAGGTGTGGGTCATCGGAGTGGGCATCAATTGGCATGATGGCCTGGTGCCTAATGAAGACATTGAGTGCATTGAAAGAAATAACGATCAACTTGTTTATGATTGAGTCGATGGCACTGGAAACAAGTTGTGTGGTAGCGGGGATGATTGGCAGGAAGTGGATTAAAACCATCATTCCCTGTCCACCAGGCTTCTGTGCATTGGATTAGTCATTCTTCTAAAGAGTTCAATGTTGAGGATAAGGCCGATGGAGTGGAAGGAGGGGGAGTAGTAAGTCGTTCGGCCAAGGGGGTCTTTGTTGTCACTTCTTTGCAGTAGCAGTCAATGTCTAGAAGGAATTCAGTTACATCTAGTTCATACATGGCAGTGATGAGGTCTCGCTGTAGGGCCTCTCTGATATGGATAAGTCATTGCCCATAAAGGGCAGTCCGAGCATCTTGTAGGAGAATATTCCCCATGGTTCTGAGGGATCTGCACTGGAGATATGAGCAGTATAGAACATGGATTGCCGAATCAGGGTCTAAGTGGGTGTCAATAGCAGTGGTGAAACGGGAATCAACTAGGATCTGCTCATATGTGATGGAGTGAATGGGATCCACAACTGGCTCTTTGTGTTATGATTTATCCCTAGTTCTTCCTTTTTTTCTTCTGTTACGTCTCTATCCGGACTTATCTTTCTTTCACAATAGTCATTCGTATACTCTCACGACTATTGTACTGGTACTCCGGTCCCTCCATAGTTACTCATCTCATTTTATTCATCATTCCTCACTGACTGATACATCAGTCAGCCTTTACTCATATACGCTTATGCTTCATGTCCTCTTTTGTACTATATGAGCCTGCCCTCATTCTCTCCTCTATGTATATAAACCCCTCAACGGGTTCTCTGTACTTTAGCTTAGTTCTCCCTTGTATTCTCCTTCCTTCGTGCTAGCTCCCAGGTGCTCTCTTTCGTCTGGTCTCCTAGTCAACTAGTCCTCGTCCTATTATTGAGTGGACGCTATCTTGCACCATCTTAAAACCCTCAACCCTAGGGTTATTGAATACTTGGTTCTTGCCTCACAAGGGCTACGCTCCTACCTACCCGGTCAAAGCATAACAAAAGAACTAAGCTCTATCCGACGCGACTAGCATTGCTCTAGATCGCCCAACATTCATCCGAACCGATACTCCGGTTGGCGACATTGCCAAGACTCCCCAGCACCATCAACTGCTTCCAACTCTTTGGAAGAAATCCCCACAGATCCTGATGAACCCTTTGCCCAGGAAAACCAAGAAACCTGCGACTTAACTGCACAACTTGAACGATCCCTGGTAATTCCTCGGGTCCCTACCCCACCTAGTCCAACCCCGCAACCACAAACCAGAAGAATCTTCTTTCCTCCACCACCAGCATTTCCCGCACCAACCATGTCCAACACCACCACAGCACCAAAACCCACAGAACTCCGCCTTGGCACCCCCGACAACTTTGATGGCTCCTACTCACGTGCCCTCCCCTGGCTTTGCTCTGTCCAGCTCTACCTTGCAGTTAATGATAAACTTTATGACACCCCTAACAAGCAAATCACGTATGCCCTCTTGTTCATGAAGAAAGGCACTGCCCTCACTTGGGCAGACACTTTTCGTAAGGCCAAATTAACGGGTGGAACATTTATTTTTGGAACCTGGGCGGACTTCGAAAAGGACTTCAAAATGGCATTTGAAAATGCCGACATCAAAGGCGAGTCCCTAGCCTGGCTTGCCAAGGAACGCATCTATGAAAATCGCACCGGTGGATACAACCCTGCCCTACAAAAGTACATCGCCACCTTCCAAAACAAAGTGGCCATCACTGGGATCAGCGACGATCAAGTCCTGATCAACTACTTCACCTTAGGAATTCCCATCTCCCTCATGTGCCGCATCCATACAATGGAGAAAGTCCCTGAAAAGATCACCGAGTGGTACACAAAAGCCGCTCATTTCGCCAGTGTGGAAGAACGGGCCATTGAGATCGCCGCTCGTCACAAACGCGGCAGCACTACCTATTCCTCCACTTTCATCCCTCGATCCCAACCAACTCGTGACCCCAATGCCATGGACGTAGACATCATTCACCTCAAAAAGCTCACCCTGGAGGAAAGAGAACAGTGTATCAGAGAAGGACTTTGTTTGGCTTGCTGAAGAAAAGGACACATGGCTCGTTAATGCCCAAATAAGTTCAACCGAAACCTGGCACCACCCAAAGACATCAAAAGGGTAGAAGAACCCACAACCACGATCCAAGAACTCCCAGACGATGAAACAATTGGAAGGATTTGCCTGGATTTTTAAATGGAGAAACGCCCGCAATGCACGTTTCTCCTTCTCAAGTTTCATGTAACTCTGTACCAATAGCTATGAAATCAATGTGCATCCCAATTCAGCTATTAGTGCCAACCGACATGATAAAAGCTGTTGCAACCTCTGCGCTCGTCGACTCTGGAGCGCAAATATCCTGTATAGACTGGGCCTTTGCCCGAAAACACAATCTTCCCCGAACTCGACTACCCCAACCAGTAACCATCAGAAATGTGGATGCCTCCACCAACAAGAATGGACTTATCAAGTTCAAAACTACTCTTTTTGTCAATATCAATGGATACGTACGAAGGGTTGAGTTCTACTTGATGAACTATGGCAAAGAGACCGCCATTCTCGGCTTCCCTTGGCTAACGGCCATAAACCCCATCATTGATTGGAAGAAGAAAACTCTGGACATCCCAGAATCATCGGATCAATCAGCGGACCTAGTCGCCACCCATGAACAAGAAAAACAGCGATGACTCAAACTCTACAACCTGCGATGACCTGATTATGCCATTCCCCCACCACAACATCTCCATGTCGACACCCTTGTCGACGAACATCTTTTCGGATACCTCAACAGAACTGAGGACGACGTACTGGGTGCCAACATGGCCCTTGCCCATGATATGGCACACCTTAAACCCCTCTAAACTCTATCACGAACCATCCTGGCCAATGAACAATTCATCCCAAACCCTGCCTTAACTTGTGCCACTCTCACCACCTCTACCGACTTGGCCATTCATGCCAAGAAACAAGACATCTCTTTACCAGGACAATATAGGGACTTCGCCGATATCTTCTCTGACGAAAACACACCACTTCCCCCCTCTCGCGATTGCGATCACTAAATCAATCTCACCGAATCATTTGTACCCAAGATTGGGAAACTTTATCCTCTCACAGCCAATGAACGGAAAGCACAGGATGAGTTTCTTGATGAGAACCTCAAAAGTGGGAAGATTCGCCCCTTGACCTCACCTCAAGCCACACCATTTTTCTTCATTAAAAAGAAAGATGGAAAACTTCACCCAGTACAAGACTATCGATACTTAAACGAACACACCAACCGCGATGCCTACCCGCTTCCTCTTATTTCTGACCTCCTTGACAAATTGAAGAATGCCAAAGTCTTCACGAAGTTCGACATTCGATGGGGATACAACAACATCTGCATCAAAGAAGGGCATCAGTGGAAAGCGGCCTTCATCACACACCATGGATTATTCGAACCAGTCGTCATGCCTTTTGGTTCTAAGAATGCCCCTGCCATGTTTCAACGCTTCATGAATAAAGAATTCCACAACCTTATTGCAGAAGGAAGAATCGTTATCTACATGGACGACATCCTCATCTTCTCTCCCAATCAAGAAACGCATGACACCACTACTTGGCGTGTTCTCCAATGCATGAGAGAACTTCACCTTCGTTTACAACTCCAAAAATGTCTCTTTAATTCAGAACAAGTCGAATATTTGGGCATGATCACTAAGCCTGGGTCCCTTGCCATGGATCCTATTAAACTCGAAGGTATTGGATCCTGGCCTACACCGACAAAACCAAAAGAAGTACGCTCGTTCCTTATGGATATTCTAATATTGCTCGCCCCCTTCTGGATCTCACAAAGAAGGATCATCCTTGGTCATGGACCGGAGATTGCAACAAAGCCTTTCTTTGTCTCAAAGAAATCTTCCTCTCCCAACCAGTTCTCCAACTCCCTGATCCGTCAAAATCTTTCGCCCTTGCTACAGATGCTTCCAAATATGCTACAGGTGGCATATTACTTCAAACCGACGAAAACGGTGACTGGCACCCATGTTTGTACCTTTTCCAAACATTCTCCGCCACAGAACGAAACTATGACATCTACGACCATGAACTCCTTGCCGTAATTCGTGCTCTCCAAGCCCATCCAAGTATTTACTGATCACAAAAATCTCACCTATTTTAAACAACCTCAAAAACTTAATTGACGACAAGCACGCTGGTTACTTGATATTGCAGATCATGACCTCAAAATGATCCATGTACCTGGCGCACTCCTTGCAGGACCTGATGCTCTCTCTCGTCGCCCTGATCGCTGCCCCAATGACTCTTCAAACAATAATGCAGTAACCCTTCTCCTCCCATCCCTTTTTGTTAATCTTATCGACCTCGCCCTCCACGACAAAATCTCTATGGCATCCTCGTCTGATCCCCTCATCCTTCAATCTCTCCAATCAATCCAAGATGACCTACCACACGCCCTTCGCTCTCGTCTCTCTGATTGGAAATATCGCGATGATATTCTCCTCTATCGAGAGTGTGTCTATGTTCCTAACGATCCAACACTCCGTCATTCTATTGTCGCCCGTTGCCATGATCACACTACTGCGGGACATCCTAGCTACCTTAAAACACAACAACTTGTTGCCACTGAATTCTGGTGGCCAGGTATGGCTTCTTTCGTCCGTTCCTACGTCTCAGGATGTTCGACCTGTCAACAAAACAAGGCTAACACATATCCTACGGTCCCCCCACTCACGCCCATTTCCTCCTCCTGCACACATCCCTTCCAACAAATCTCCTGTGACCTCATTACCGACCTTTTCCTATCCTCTGGCTTTGATTCCCTCTTGGTCGTGGTCGACCATGGACTTACTAAGGGGGTAATCCTTTGTCCTACAATGAAAACAGTCACCGCAGAAGGCATTGCCACTCTTTTTTTTCACTCAGTATACAAACACTTCGGTCTCTACGACAAAATCATCTCTGACCAAGGTCCACAGTTTGCCTCTGCCTTTGCAAAAGAACTAGGAAAACTCCTGAACTATAAACTCACCCTCTCTTCGGCTTACCACCCTCAAACAGATGGCGAAACCGAACGAGTTAATCAAGAAATTGAAACATACCTCCGCATAGTATGTGGTAACTCCCCAGGAACTTGGGCTGACCATATTACAACAGCCGAGTTCGTCCATAATCACTGCCCTCACTCTGTTACGGGCAAATCCCCTTTCTACCTTACTATGGGCTATGAACCAGTTGCCCTTCCCTCCATCATTCGTCCTTCAGAACTCCCAGCTGCCAAAAACTGCTTAAAAACCCTTATCGCAGCTCGAGAAGAAGCTCTTGCGGCACACAAATTAGCTCGGCAAACTATGGCCGCATGGACACGAAGAGGCTTTACGCCATTTGCCAAAGGAGATAAGGTTTGGCTAGAAGCCAGGAACCTCAAGCGACTTATTGCTAACCCAAAATTCGCACCGAAATGCAAAGGACCCTTTACCATTGTCCAGGTCCTATCGCCTATCTCTTATCGTCTCTGCCTCCCTGCTGCATGGAGGATACACGATGTCTTCCATGCTTCCCTTCTCACGAGATATACCGAAAACACCATTTATGGCAAGAACTTCCCTGCGCCATCTCCTGATCTTATCGCCAGCGAAGAAGAATACGAAATAGAGAAGATCATACGACATCGCAGAACTCTGCATACCCACTCCTATCTGATCCGATGGAAAGGGTACTCGGCCGAAGAAGACTCATGGGTCCAAGAACGGGATCTTAAAAATGCAAAGTCCGCTCTTCAAGCATACAAAAAACTCCATCCCTCCATCTTCTCCTCTCAACGCACCTGAAATCTTCATTTGCAACATCCCCAACAATGTCTTTGCCCATCGCCAACACCGTGTCCATCTCTTCTGTATCCTCCCTACCAACTTCTACAGTACCATCTTGCCCCATTACCCCTCTTGTCACCCTCGAAACCATCGAAGCCACTGCTGCCACCTTGAATCTCCCTACTCCTATCCTCGCCATCGATACCCCTCATCTTGCCCATCATTTCAAAGAACCAGTAGCAAATCCCATCCACTCGGTCATGTACGAGCAAATCCTTGTTGATTTTCACTTTGCCACCACTATTGACGCCCACCTAGACCCTGACTTGGCAATCCACGCTCTATACTGCTCGTACCTCCAGTGCGGTTCCCTTGGGACCATGGGGAACATTCTCCTACAAGATGCTCGGACTGCACTTTATGGGCAACGACTTATCCATATCCGAGAAAACTTACAGAGAGATCTCATTACCGCTATGCATGAACTAGACGTGACCGAATTCCTTCTAGACATTGACCACTACTGTAAAGAGTTAGCAACGAAGATGCCCTTAGCCGAACAGTTAACCACTCCACCTCCCTCTACCCCGTCGGCCTCATCTTCGGCATTGAACTCCACGGAAGAATAACTACTTCAATGCACTGATGCTTGGTGGACAGGAAATGATGGTTTCGACCCACTTCCTACCAATCACCCTTGATACCACACGACTTGCTTCCAGTGCCATCGACTCAATCATAAACAAGTCGACTGTCATTTCTTCCAGTGTACCCAGTGTCTCCGATGGGCACCTGGCCATCATGCCAATTGTTGTCCTCTTCGACGTCCTACTCCCAAACCATCTCCTCCATCCTCTTCATCCTCGTCCCATCACTCTTCGGTCTCGTCTTCATCCCATTGCACTACGGTCACCTTCGGTCTTCCCATTTCCCCTGCTGGATTTCGTGCCCATTCACGGGGTGCTTCTCGTGCACGCCCCTATCCCACGAGTCGTCCCCAGCATCCTCCTCCTCCCCAAGTTCCTTCTCCTGAACCTTCTAATGATGGGTTAGCGATGTGGCATACGCCAACATCACTGGCTCCCCTTGCGGAGGCTACCTGGATATCTAAGTTCTTCGCTATGGCTTCGAATGTAATAAGGGGGTAATGTTACGATTTATCCCTAGTTCTCATTTCTTCCTTCTGTTATGTCTTTATCTGGACTTATCTTTCTTTCACAATAGTCATTCATATACTCTCACGACTATTGTACTGGCACTCCAGTCCCTCCATAGTTACTCATCTCGTTTTAGTCATCACTCCTCGCTGACTGATACATCAGTCAGCCTTTACTCATATATGCTTACACCTCATTTCCTCTTTTGTACCATACGAGCCTGCCCTCATTCTCTCCTCCATGTATATAAACCCCTCAACGGGTTCTCCATACTTTAGCTTAGTTCTTCCTTGTATTCTTCTGAATACATCATCTTTTTGTGCTAGCTCCCAGGCGCTCTCTTTCATCTGGTCTCCTAGTCAACTAGTCCTTGTCCTACTATTGAGTGGACGCTATCTCAAACTATCTCAAACCCTTGACCTTAGGGTTATCCAGCACTTGGTTCTTGCCTCACAAGGGCTACGCTCCTACCTACCCGGTCGAAGCATAACATTAACAGTATATTCATACTAACACTTGATAGACTCTTTGTCATATCCCCATACATAACTCTGATCTCATTTGCCCTCCTCCAAGCTACTCCTCTAATCTCCGATGCACGGCAATCTTAGACCTCCATCTCTGGCAGGCAACAACCCAGAACCACTTCGGACTTCATCATGGAGCACTTGTATTCATGTGATATTCTTCTTATGGTATATTTCGTATATTTCTGTGCATTTTTGTAATGACTTCCGTCTCTATGCTTACATTTCATATATGTCCTTGTACTTCATCTCCAGATCCACTATGCCTCTGTTTCACATGTTTATGTATTTCATATGGACTTTGTACTTAAACCTCACCACTTGCTTGTATTTTCCCTTAGTATGAATATTATCGTTCCCTCTGCATTCAGCATAGGTCTCTCCTTATTGCTCTCCACCGACTTCATTCGACTCCACTCCTTCTGTCCTCTGTCTCTCTAGTCTCCAATCCATTGTTCTGCAAGGCTGGGTCTGGTCAAGGGCATGACACACAAGTCCTGTGTCAAGGCCAAGTGTAATGTTATAGCTCCATTCTGTCTTCACGGGTTTTCGTGCCTGTTACTACTCGTCCTTCTTCTCTTCGATCAGTACTCCACTTCCTCTGTGTCAGACTTGGCCGGAGAAGTGTGATCAGGTTTGGGACTTTACAGTATATTCATACTAACACTTGACAGACCCTTTTAATATGGCTATGCATACACATTTCTTTCAAACTCAAGCCTCAGCACAAGAGCAGCAGTTGCAGAGTGTCTTCGGAAGCTCTCGCACCATTCCAGGTGGCTTCTTCAGCCTCTCTGCTCATCCAGGCAACTCCATTTCAACCCATCAAATTTGCTGTAATCTATTCAGTTCTTCTCCATTGACGCCTCTTTCTGAACCTCAAGAGTCGATCTGTGAGCCCCGTATCTGGGAACTTTGTGATGACAAAGATGCTAGCGCTTTCCTCAGTACTTCTCAAGGCACTCCGCCAATTCTGCCACTAAGGTTCTTCCCTGCTCCTCCACCAGCTCCTTGTCAGGAACCTCCTTGCGCCTCGACTTCTCAGGGTCCCTCATATGGTCCCCCCAAGGGTCCTCTGCGAGGTCTGCCTGAGGAAGCAGGTGGCAGCAGTGGTGGCAGTGATGACAACAGTGGTAATAGCAATGAAGGCACTGATGGAAGTTCTGATTGAGGTGATGATGACGATGATGATGAATCTGCTTTCTTTGGTGCTAATCCTTTCGCTGATCTCACAGATGCAATTCGTGACATGACCCATTGCACTCTCAGATGCCAGATGTCTTTGGACTCCAAGGCATCCAAAAACAAGGTCAAGGAACCTGATTCATTTTACAGCACTGATCCCAAAAAGCTGCGGGCTTTTGTAGTCCAATGTGAAATCAACTTTCAGGCAAAGCTGAAAGTCTACCAATAGGATCATACCAAGGTATGTAATGTTTGCACAGTCTTTCTTTAAAGGTGTAGCTCTTGAGTATTTTGAATCCAATTTGATCAGAGACACCAATCTGGGCTCAAGGCCCTTGTGGATGGATGATTGGCACACATTCCTTTGGGAACTGCAGTCAAATTTCAGACCTCATGATCCTGTTGCTGATGCAGAGATGCTTCTTGAGCGCCTGCAAATGAAAGATTCACAGTGTATCACTTGCTACATTGTTGAGTGGAACTGGCATGCTTCTCAAGTTCATGATTGGGGATCAGGCACACTCTGCCGATCATTTTATAGTGGTCTCCCTGATCGGATCAAAGACGAGATCGCTTGCCAAGGGAAACTGGATGACCTTCGGGATCTCTAGGCGCTCACACAGCAAATCGATCACCATTATTGGGAGCGACATGACAAGATTACTCACGTGAAGCAAGGATCAACTTCAGGATCTCAGAGTAATTCTAAATCCAAATCTATGAATGCTAATCAAGCAAAGCCTAAGGGTGACAAGCCCAAAGGTAATGCAACTTCAGGTTCCTCCGGCAATGCCGCCAATACCAATACCAGCAACAATACCCCTAAAAAATGTAAAGGGTTGGGCGCAAAGTCCGATCCGGCT
>JBBPKM010001026.1:0-10648 GCA_038089255.1 Austroboletus rostrupii | reverse complement strand
ATACCCATGTGTGCTAGCATCTCAACCACATTTTGTGAAGTATGTGTTGACTGGAGGAAGATTACAAAGATACTCTGAAGTCTGTTTGACTTTTGATTGGTGCTTTGCATGAGGATACTGAGAATAACAACCTTTTTCTGAGATATATATATAATGCATTGATATGAGCAAGATGCTGCAATGATACAAAGTCAGAACTTCTAACCACTTTGACCAGCACACACTGGTGGGCTCTCCGGATATTGGCCCTCTGTTGCATCCTGTTCTTTTCCCCTTAGAAAAAAATCCCCAAAAAGTTGTCTTCACTAAGCTTGGAGTTCCAGTACACCACTTCTTCAGCATCATCATTGTTCAAGTCTGTCACTATTTGATCATGTCCTGTAACCTTATGCAGTTGTTTCTGTGTACCATGGGCATCAAGCAGTGCATCCAGCAGAATCCAAAGTTTTGGTGCATCGGCCTCCATTTTTTTAGTGAGCACATTGATTGAAAAATCTTCTAGCTGATCGACAGAGGTATGCGCAATGTTGAAATGAAACCCACTGGCTTCTCTTGATGCATTGCAGACCTCCTGCATGTATATCTGGATCAAACTGTTGTTCTCCCTTTCAGACACACGCCAACCATCCTTGTGAAGATTATAGATCACATCAAAAACTGCGACCCTGTGCGAGACCAAGTCCATCAACATGGCATGGTCGCAATACATGTCATGGATGGCAAGCACTGTGAGAAAGCTGGAGATAGTAAACCTGACATTCTGGAGGGTTTCCAGGACAATAGCAATCCGAGCTGATGATTGCATGAGTGCACTTGTTGATGTCAGACTCGGACAGCAATTGATTTGATTATCGGTGCCCACTGGCAGTTCACATTGTGTGAATCGTTTACAACACATTGTGTATTTTTTACCATTTGCTTAAAAAAATGCAGTATAACATTGCAAACTGGATTTTTTTTGGCAGTCCGCTGCCCATGGCGACTTCCGAGGGCAGTGGCAGTGATTGTTTACCAATGTTATTGTCCAGCCGCTACTGGAGTGTACGAGGGATTAAAGTTGTGGACTTCGAAAATAATCACTGCCACTCGGATTATACCGCTACATCGGATTACATCAAGTCTACGTGCCCTAGGATGCCGACCCTCTACACTCCAGTAGTGGATGGGTAGGAGCCTGGGTGTTGCCCACAACATTGGATACTTTGTGCTTGTTTACTAATGGCCATTAGCGTAATGTACTTCTTTATTTGGCTCCGGTTGGCTCGTGTCAGCCACGCTTGCTTTCTCAGGGGGAGTAATAACCATGCATGCATTTCTTCGCGGCTTGATTTCCGAAACAATCCATACCTGATATGGCATTCTTAGCTGTTTGGTATGCACAAGTATTGCAATAGTGATGCACATAGGTGATGCATGGTTTCGTTGCACAACAAAATAACAAAAGATCTTGCATTACCACTTGTATTGCAATAACAATGCGTAATTGCATTAAAACTACGGTATGGCCTCGTTGGAATGGGTTTCTCTAGGACTACAAGTTACTGGCATGAGAGAATTTTTCTCTGTTCAGTTACTCTTGTTTTCCTGACTCTAGCATTGCGCTTTCCTTTCTCACCCCTTTTCTAGCTCTCTTCCCCTCCGCCACCTATTGTCCACCTACGTGATGTTGTGCCATAACAATGCAAGTAAGAGAATGTCTTTTCCTGATTTTCAGAGGTTGTTAACCTCCATGAGTTCGAACACTTCCGGCGGCCTGACTGGTCATAAATCACGTTTGTTCTAAGAATGCGTTAATTTATGTGCTAAACGTTTACTATTTGTTCAACATATCTATGATGCATAGTGCCTTCGAATCACGTCTGCGTTCCACCGTGTCCTGCATATACTCCCATGAACGCGATAGACTGATCCGCAGCAATTCGCACCCATCTCCATTTTCACAGGAAACGCATTTCGGAACGGAGATCAATACGAGAATATCATCAACCAAGGATTAAGTACGATCTGTCCGACGTGATCTTCAATACATTTCAAAAAATGAGAGATAATAATACTCACAGGAAACAGCACATGGCATCCCACAACCAATGCCAGTGGGAAAATCACCGCCCAGTCGGTACCCGAGATCTGCCAACCGGGACCGACGACACTCCTCAGGCTGAACAACACCATCACGGCACAACACGTAAACGACACCGCGAACGCGAACCCAAATCGTTTTAGTATCCGGGGAACCTCGATGAAGAAATTGGACCGTTCGACTTCTTTTTTGGTCGCGCCCCAGGTGATGTTGTACGAAAAGAGGTGCGCGAGCACGGCGACAGAGAGGTGTATACTAATGCCACCAAAGAAGAAGAAGCTAAAAGGCACGACAGGGTGTGCGTCAGTCAAGACTCTTTGGAGTGAATGGGGAATACACGACGAACAAGAAGGGGACCCAGGTGAACGATTCGATGGCTGATGCCAACAAACTGCGATGGCCCAGGCGGTACTCCATCATGGTAAAACCTACATTCCCAGACCCAGGAAAAACGGCAATGATGGCCAAAAATAACTCAAAGCTGTGGTAATAGTAGCCGTCCGTCTGGATTCCAATTCCGAGAATGAAATAATTGAAGAGAGACAGTATAAAGGACGCAGCGATTCCATCTTCGAAGAAACAAATCTCAAATATGAAATGCCCAGTCAATGAGAACAGCACACTCACAGTAAGAGAACATATCTAGATGGGAAAAAGCCAACTTGAGTTTGATCACTGGGATGAATAGAGACCACACACATGCCATCATGCTCAGCTTGTAGTGTACCGGCGCATCCGACCACAGGAAGATCCGCAACTGCTTGTTGATAGGACCTAAACGCCACCAATGGATCAATGGATTAAAAATCAACTCGCTGCATCCTACAAAATACACAGCGATGCAAAGTAAGAATCGGTAAGGAGGCTGAAATGGATACTGTACCGTAGGAGTACTTCTGCCATCTGTTGAGCTCGTCGTCCACTGTCAGGGACACACCCTCCTTAAATCCGCCCTGGGAGTATGACGCCCAACGAATAATGTAATGCTTCAGCTACATCATCCAATTTACAGCATGTCCCAGAGAAGCATTAGCGTATAAAGAATATATGGTAAAAGTACTCGCAACGTACCTGAAGACGTAGTGCCATATCAAAGTCCTCGGACACATTAGATTCAGACCAAATCTTCTTCTTCCCATCAGCGGGGTCCACGAATGCAGCATCCTGCAGAGCCGACCATCGAAGGAACGCATTATGGCCCACGAATGGTGCCATTTCCCCGTTCGCGCACGACAACGAGATAGATTTGTTGATGCGGCGCGTAAAGTGTGTGATACCATTCTCAAAGTAGTGGTGTGCGACCTGCATGACATCTGTGGATTGCTCAGTAATTAAACCGACGAGGAAGAATCGCGAAATCGATTACCCGAGTCATGTTGGATGATCGCAACTTCGGGACTAGCTGCGAGCTCTCGTGCCGCGTCGCGCAGACAGTCTTCGGGAACGACCGTGTCGGCATCCACAAGTAAAATTATCTCGCCAATCCGAATGGACCTTCCGTTGGATGCCCATGGTTTCCACTTTCCGCCGCTCTCCGCGAACACTTCTTCGCACGCATTATGTAGCGCACGGTCTTCGAGTGCATCGGCACTGTCATCCAATTCCTCTCGGGCCTCCGCCTCTTGGAGAACCTTTAGATGCTTCTCCAGTTTCAAACTAAGCGCGAGCCCGAAATTCATATTAGACGCTTTCTTGAATCGCCCTGCACGCTTGAACCCATATGAAGACGGGTCATGGGGAGGACGCGCGACCCAACCAATGTTGTGATCTGCGTAGAATGCGATACGCGCATCGCGATCCTTCTCTGGTATCAACTGAAGACCGTCGTCGTGGACAAATATAGTTGACGACCCCCCTTGGCGTGCGTATGTCTGCATAGCCTTTTTGAGATAAAACACGGACGGCGCACTTCCGAATAAGTGTGAGTGAGCATTAAATTGAGATGACGATAACTCAATAACGAACATCGTTTGTTCTAAACTCTCCTTGTAGACAGGCATTTCGATAGTGATGTGCGGGAGGTTCGAGTCCACCTCCTTGTTGGGGTCGGGTTTCGTCGCAGAATAGTACCGGGAGTTATCATAGTATTGCGAGACGGGCCCAATCCTGTAAGACGGCGCGAATGAGAGAGACCCTAGCAGAAGGATAGCGCCACCCACATCATTCCCAAATTGTTGCACATTTGACTACAGAAGAACTAGAAACTGTCCAGTGAGCGCAAGCCAAGCAGAGTTAGTGGAGGCCACTTGCGATAGAAACACAAAATGTGAATGGGACAGTCACGAGAAGTGCAAATCGGGTCCAGTTACCATCCAAAAGTGACTCCTGCAGCAGCATACTAACACCACAGCCAACAAAGACTGAAAAGCCCTTGTCACAACCCCTTTCTAAAATTAGATCGGAAAACCCACAAATGGATAGGCCGCATGCTACACCATTGTAGAATGGGGCGATGAGTCTAATTTGACGTTTCTTTGGTGCTGTACATTCAGCGTCCTGTTCATGATCAGCACGGGTAGAGCGCCAGCTGAATAGCTTCCGATACGACTTTGCATTCTTTTCCTTGGTGATGATAGTGGTGGGTTCAGAAGATGCCTCTTTAAACTTCTCAGGGAGGCTCTCGTCGGAATGGGTGTCGGAAGAGGACAGTTCCGAGGGAGGCATAGAGATGGTACTTCGAACACGCCAGACCAACTTGATCAACTTTGCCTCAAAATCACGGCACAACGGAATCATGTTTTCCAGGTCATGGGACCACAGGACGAGCACACGTTCGTCACGCTAAACGAAATTTGATATTCATTTGAGAAAATTCTGAATGATAAGGGCAGAACACGTACGATAAATGCCCCACACTGTTCTTTCTCTGCAGTTGGCAACATGGCCATTGAAGGGAGGATCTGAATACGAGTGTCGTGATCGACATAGATCGCGGTTGCATCGTCAGATCTATCGTAGAGTGGCCAAATGTGAGAACATGATGATATTTGTAGCTGTTGCGGACCAACGTACACAGTCGTCAGGGCTGCGTGGACTGCAGCACTGCGGACCTTGACGGCGACTACAGGATTCAGGACGCGAATCGCGGCCTCGAACGGGACTAGGTAAGAATTCTCGTATGGGAAGACTCGAAAGTGGCCGGGCTCGACGCGTATGCATACACCAGCGGAGACGTTCTCCTCCGAAGGCTTAAACCAAGCGTCACCCTGGGTCTTAGAGAGAATGAGTAAAGGAGCAACGAGGATTCAATCAAACGCACCCTCTTGAAGATGTGATGGAGGAGGGCATCGTAAGCATCATAGTCCGTAGCCATGCTGAGACCGATGAGATAGACCCAAGATGAGCGGGAGAGTGAGACACGAGTGGTGACTATTCGGTCGGATGTCTGCAAGTATAAGAAGGACGGTGTAAATGTAATAATCTGGCAATAATTGGAAAATAAGACATGAATAAAAAAAAACTGATTTCGAAGAAATGGAAACAGGTGTAGCATCACGAGATAGGGGATGCCGGAATGGTGAAAGTTCGATAGGCAGCACTACGTTCTGACGTTAATTGCGATAGGACGGTGTGACTGGGCAGATACGAACAAGATGAAAAATGGAAAAACTCGGATAAGAATAGCCTAGGATATACATGACGACCACAATCAAATCCACGTCGGGATGGCAAGGATTCTGCCCTGGTAGCTAGCGGCGTGTGAGAGAGAATACCTGTGGTTCGATATCGAGGGTATCTTACCGCATGGGGTCTCCTCCAAAATGCACGAGCGAGTTCCCTGATCAGTATATTCTCTGATACCTTATTCATCGGACGAAAGCCTTCCATCATCCCAATTGGCCGATCACGATGATGTTGTGTCTTGACGCATATGTGGTACCGAACATGAAGAAAATGGAAACGGGAGCGTCAGCCCCTGTTTATTCGCGTTGCGTCGTTTATCATATTAAATTCTTCCTATTCCCTCGTGCGATGTTCGGCTTGGTCCTGCAAGTTTTTGAGGCAGGGGTTCGTAGTTGTGTTGCACAATATACAGACTCGTTGAAATGAGCCCAAAAAGGTGACACATCCGGTCGAGGACGTGTATTGAACACCAGATGTATCATATATGTCTTGTTGATTTCGACACTATCGAGTCCTGTCTCATAGGTGTGTTATTACTCTCAAAATCATCGAAAAAAAATTCACTAGTATTTTGTGGCCCGTTCGGTACCAGTCTTATCTCCGGTATTTGTTCTATTCGAGACTCGCTATGCCGAACAAGGGTGGGCAAGGTGGGCAAAAAATGTTATCGAACCGAGGCTGAGTTGTTCAGCTTCGTCTAAGAGCTATTACACTTTAGGACTCGGGAGGTGCCACGTAAGAATATTTAAAAAGATGCGGCATCGGCTTACTACTTACGTTTCCATCCGGGCTCCTTCATGCCATTCGCAGGCTTCGTCCTAGTGGGCAGCGGAGATGTCCGAGTGGCTATACACATTTTCAAACGCAGCCAAACTTTATACATCCTCTAAAGTACTTTTTCCATCCCACTTCCCTCGGGTTTCTCGTAAGCAGTCGCGCTCCCACGGTCGCTACCACACGACTGATGTACCTAGGACTCACGTCCATACCGTTTAGGTACATAATATGTCTGAGTCTCCCACTACTCAACTGGAGGAGTCAAGTTCCGCTCACACTCCAATATTTTACAGCCGCCTCCTGTCCCTACCACAGCCACTGATTACACAATAAAAATTGGCTGCTTTGGAAATCAGCCTATTCAATATTACCCCGTCAGATCCGTCCCAGATCCTCGACTGGCAGGAACAAGATACCACGGCTTGGGCACTGATGAACACATCCATTATTCGGAACAAATCACATACGTGATCAACACTTCCGCTGCAGTGCCAATATGGCACACCCTCGATCGTATACACGAGCCGGAAGAGAATATTTCTACTTTCCAAAAGCACTGAGAGGAGTGCATCATGACTGCGCGAGGATTCCATCCGGAATGCACAATAAGCCAGTAGCGTAGCGAAACCAGTATGCTCCGTTTTTCCTTCATTCTTACTATATAATTTGCCATGTATGTCTCATTTTCAACTACATTCTCCTCGATCCGTTCGTTTTCCCTTCGCTCGCTACAAATGTACATTGCGTGCTTAGATAAATACAATTTCTCCTCCCTCGTATATACCTGCGTCTAGACTCGTCCCCTCTCCATCGAATCGTTCGAAAAGTTCGCCCCGAATCGTTCTCGCTTGTTATCTCCTGTTCAGCCGGAACCTCGTATCTTCGTCGCCTATCTAACATATGTCCTCGACCGAATACCGGTCGAGAATTACAGCACAAAGTGAAAGACCGAATTCGGCCTTTAAAAAAAACGTGAACAGCTTAGCGGTCGTCACAATGCGATGTGAATGAACGCTATATTTATCCTAGCCCGTGAACAGCTAGGTGGCATGAATGAGCTACAAGAATGATCAAGCGCACCTCAGCGGTCGTCACAATGCAATGTGAATGAACACTGAGGGAGAAAGGAAAAAGATGCGCGCGACTGATAACTATAATCTGCTGATGTAATACGTGAAAGGCGGATGGGACGAGATGATAAACAATCTAAGTGGCGACAGCAATAGCAATAACAGTAGCAATAACAATAGAGGGAGAAATAATAACTTCAACAGGCCTTCAGTCAATTCAGGCCGATGAAGATTCAGATATTTCCGAGCGTTTGAGCGAGCGGAAATCACTTAGTAAACTTAGGTAATATTGGCGATGAGGAAAAATTCACAGTGTATTGCAGGCTCCTACCCATCCACTACTGGAGTGTAGAGGGCGGCATCCTAGGGCACATAGACTTAGAGTCTGTTTGACATGGACTTTACCTAGCATGTGAATACTAGCCGACCTTGGCAACTTTGGCTAATGTGATGCCACACCAGGGGTAGAGATCACCATTCCCATCACCCTGAAAATCAGAATGTGAACTTTCAGCTTCAGCATGGAAGCTAACCATCAATCATCAATCTGAGTCTACCCATGTGGGGCCTGAATTTGCTCCCCCCCAACTACTGAACATGCTTCCCATATCATCCAACTGTGCTTCCCCAGCTTCTTCCCTCCTGCTTTTAGTATACATTCACTTATTCACCATTGGATTTGCTTGCTATATCATCCATTTCACCTACACAATTGTTGAAATTATGTCTCAGCCCCCACAACAGAGAATGACTTGCTGGACTATGTGGACAAAGAGATGGTGTTACAACTTGTCCCTGCCCTGGTAGCCCCACTACACTTTTTCCTAGATTAGCCAACATTTGCTCTTCCTACCAGAGATTCCTCCACCACAGCATGCTCCTGGCATGCTCCAGGCCTCTCCTGGGCTCTCTTGAGCAATTTCCAGGTCATTTATGGATATTCCTCACTAGTTGCTTCTTATAAGCTTCCAGCCTCCTTTTATTCTTGAATCAGGACCACAACCTGATCAACCTATCATGCATCACATCTGGCATCCTCCAGATGCTCTCCCTGCTTACTAGACACTCAAATCTTCAACCTAACATTATCTGATCTCATCTTGAAGTGTTTTTTCATTGAGTTAATATTTTTTCTTATTAGATTAACCTTTGGTCTTTTTAGCAGCACCTCCAGGTCCTTATATCTTCTCTGGATCATGATTCCAAATATCTTCCTTAAATCCAGTTGCATCAGCATCCACTGATGCTCCTTCTTGACTGCTTTACTCAAATTTGGCCTTAATTAGATTTCATTCCGCATCTATCTTCTTGTTTGACTTTTGGCTACTCCTGGAAGTCCCCAATCAATATACTGTGCCTACTATATTTCTACCCAATCCACCCACAGTCAACTGAGCCATCTAGCCACTTATCAGACTGCTTATCCTTGAATAAAGGATCAAGCATACCAAATCAGATTTAATCTCTATTAAATATTTGCCAGATCTTCCCAGCATCCTGCTGGCATTTAAACAAGTCCCTAGCATCTTTGTGTATCCTTGGACATTATCTGATGCATTATTTTCATTGGGATAACACTTTTTTTTGACTTTACTAGAATTTTCAAACTATCTTTTAATTCTAAATCTTATCAGAACTCTTTGATCTTAGCAAAAGCATCAAAGCCAATCATTCTTTGTTGCTTCAGGCATCTCTTGGATGCTCCTCAGTCCTTTTCAGTTCCCCTTGCTACTTTAAAGCTCTCTGATTCATATTTGATACCTTTCAAATATGTTTTCTTCTTATATCTGACATATATGGCTGTCTACCATGTGTTTATCTTGATTTAATCACTTTTACTACAAGTACAATATTTCCTTGGATCTAAGAATCATTGTGGTATTTATCAGGTAAGTTATTAGTCAGAATGATGCATGGTTTCCCCCACTGTAGAATGCACTTCTTGTAATATTTGTTAGTGAGGATCATTTGCTTCTGGGTTCCAACAAGCTTTTTGTACATATTGTGATCCACTGGTGAATGTGTCAGCACTGGCAACTGTGTCAATAGTCCACCACACACACAATTTGGGTTTGAAAGTAGTTATTTATGCTGGAAAGTTATAAATGTATCCATAATTTGCTCAAATGGTATTTATAATGTTAAATATTGAGTTACTTATGATGGTGTGATATATTTTATGGAGATTTTTGTAATAAAATTGCTTCTCTCAAATGTCACCATGGTTGATTAAGGCATTAAGCCTGTCCCAACATATATATAACTATTGGCAATTCTTTCTGCACATTAGAGATTTTCTTGCATATATAATCCACTTGCCAGTGACATGCCAGCAAGGTGTCTCCTTCAAGTGCTTATTTTATCTTATCAATGGTACAAATTTAAGTTATGGAGGATTATCAAATGAAAAATTTAGAATGCACATGCTACACCAATCACCAACCTCAACACCATGATGGTTGGTTATGCTAATTCAAGAGATAGTAGTAAATAAGGGCAATGAGGGCAATAAGAGTGAGGGGAGAAATTATTGCCTAATCATTGATATATCTTTTTCATGCTGATGCACTCAGCAGTGGTAATGTGATAACACTTTAAATAAAATATCTACAATTGCAGCATTATAGCAAAACTGATGCAGCCTATTTTTTTTAAAGAGTTGGTTCATCAGTAAAGGATAATGTATATACATTCTGATCTAATTAAACTATCATTATAAAGGAGTGTAAGCCACTTAAAAATTGCTGATACATTTGCTGGTGGATTACTGTATCTAGGTAGCTGCATTGGGAAAAGTTGTTGAAGATAATGTACTTAGCTTTGTCATCCCAAATGGAAAGGTCAAAGACACTTCTGAAATACATGTGCCATCCAAAGCTTCTGGCCCATTCAGTTTTACCTAAATAGAAGGGTCCCAATAAGATAAGAGATTTTGGGTAATGTGCTTCTTTGCATGTAATGTCATACCAAATACCAAGGTCTTCAGGAAGTTTGTTACGCTTCGACCGGGTAGGTAGGAGCGTAGCCCTTGTGAGGCAAGAACCAAGTGCTGGATAACCCTAGAGTTAAGGGCTCAAGATAGTTCGAGATAGCGTCT
>JBBPKM010001025.1:0-10659 GCA_038089255.1 Austroboletus rostrupii | reverse complement strand
TGCCCCCCGCTCATCCCCTCGCAGCGACCCTTCCCCCCGCCGCCATGGCCCCCCAGACTCCAGCACCCAGCGCACCCCAGACCCTGCGTCGCCGCTCCAGCCGTCTCTCCCGCTGGCTCTCCGAGCTCGAGCCCTCCACTCCCCCCGACGTCGATCCAGTCGGTACCCAGTGCAATCCATATCTTGCCTATCCCCACCTGAGCACGAGCATGGCTGCCGCACGCCGCAGCCTCGACGAGGCCGATAGCATGCACGACTATGTCATCGTCGATGACGAGGAGATTGTGCTAGAGTGCCCCAACGATTCCCCCCATGACCCGGTTCGTAATCGTCTCCTTCTTGGCGACATGCAACCTACTTAATCTATCAACAATAGTCGCCGCCCTCTGCGCCGACAGATATAGCTAGTCCCCGATCAACCATCCGATTTATCAGCCCTTCTCAATCATTACGACACTTTCATCTCTCCAAACGCTCTATATCACCCTCTCCGAGGACCGCCTCGTCCCATAGTCCTTCTAGGCTGTCCATGTTCCATCGCCCATCTCGTGGTGATCTCACTTTAGGTACCACCTCCCATTCCTCCCATTCACGAAGCTCGAGTCTCCAAACGTCGCTACCGCGAAACACTTCGGTCACACCTCGCCGCTCCTCGTGGCGGTGGCGACCAAGCGTGCTCGGTCACTTTGCGTATTCATCTTTCCCAAACATGGATGCGTGTACAAGTCCAGGTGACCCTCCCGCTGACCGATCGCAGTCGCGGCCGAGTATGTCTTCTTCCATCACCTGTTCCTCCAACACGACGCCCACCACCATGTTTATGCTTGAGGACGGCGAATCACCCGTACCCTCAACGCCGCCATCTCAGCCGTCATCTGTCTCCGGTTCCATGCGTGTTCATTCGCAAGCGGCGGGGATAATGTCTCAGCCCTCGTTCAAGACCGACTATACTTCCGCACCATCTCCGTCATTGCGTCCCTTGTGCCCTGCTTCTACGCCACATCTTCCAGAGCGACCCCTACCGTCTCCTTCGTCCCCGAAGAGCGGAGCAGCTCGCTTGTCGCTCGCGTCCAAACCTCGACAAGAGGGGCTAAATCAGATCTTCGTAGAAGAGCCGGACGATTCTCAGCCCCATGTCTTGTTCGGAGGGAAGCCTCGACTTTCTTTATCTTGTCCCACGAGACAAAAGAAAAGGCTTGTTATCAGTGGTATTCCACTGAACGATACCAAACGATTGGATGCTATTCAAAGATGGTGTCAAGTACGTTGCTCGCGGACATAATCCGTCATCCTGCTGATGTGCATTGCTTCTCGATTTGGCAATTTTATATAGTCCTTTGGTGAAGTGGATCAAATCACGAGGATGCCCAACGGCGATCTACACATCAACTTTCAGAAGGCAGAGGTTGCCGACACCGTACGTATGCCTACACACGTCACACGCAGCTAATCTAGATGGTATGGTAGGTATGTCGTGTACGTGCCAAGGTTCATATTGCTGGCGTTGGCAGCGTGCATTTATCCTGGATCGCGGGGAACAAGCGAACATGACACTCATCACACGCTTTTTTTTCATGTTTGTAAAGGCAGGTCGTCCTTGTTTGATCGTTTTTGCGCCACTGACGAGGCGATGCTAAAGTGTACGACGCAGGACTAACGTTTTACACACACTTAATCACTATCTAGACCATCTGCTGTCCCCATGACATAATCATGCATTTTGCAGCAAGTGTATTTCACGACTCCCATGTGAGTTTGCATGTGCTTTCTTCCGCGAATTGCCGTTGACCATGTGCTAGATGGCCATCCTCCCCACACGCTCACTGATCACATTGCATCTGTTCACGAAATCTCAACTATTTGCTATACCCCCCGCATACGGAACGATATCAACTCTAATCATGCCTGCCTTTTTCTTCCTCCTATTTTTTTAAAAAAAAGAAAAACTCAAGTTCGTCACTTGATTTGTCGAGTGCTTTTTGTATACTTGGCCTGATGACTCTTTTCTTTCTTTCTTTCGTTCTTTTTTTATCTTTGATGACGCCACGGACAGTGTCCACGACTCGTAGTCCTTTATTTTCGATTTTCAATCTATTTGAACATGTCACATAGTACAGTGAGTCACTAGTCAACGACGATGGGCGGAGATTTGTTCCTGCCTGCGTTCGCGTCGTGTTCGCTTAACCCGAAGTTTGTCAAACGGGATATATTTATCACACATACACATGGCACATGCATAATTCTTGACAATCAAACCGTCTTCAGCGTCGTTCTGGAACGTTGTTCGTTCGACTTCGCGCACCAGGTTATTGGTCCCCCGTTCCCTGAAGCGACTTGCACGAGAAATCCTCACTTAATCCGCAAGGTAGAGTTGCAGAGAAATTACTCAGGGCCACGAGCAAAGAAGCGAATCCTCTGTTTCTCATCAACATTACACACTACCGTACATCAGAGGACGAGGGTACATCTACTAACAGGATAACATACATATGCATCTCTGCCTTTCACGTTCAAACTTCTATGCCACGAGACCGGCATCCTGTACCCTACCCCTCAATAGAAGTGGAGCGGAACATGCCAGAGAAAGCGCAAGGCTGCAGCCCAATTGGTACGTAGGACCGCGTGTAGGCAAATATGTATGTATACTTTTCAATCTCGAAAAAGACGTGAATGAATGTAAAAGAACAAAACAAACGAAAAGGTAAGCGCCAAGGGTTACGCAAGATTACCCTGTTCCGAGTTCCAGCGAGGCTGCCAATTGGCATCCATGGATGGATCTGACAAAGTAACTTGAGCTTGAGGAACAGGTGTTGACTGGATGTCCGTCGGCGATCGCGGCCCATCAAAAGGTGCCTTGTTGAACCGTCCAGCCGTGCCACGACTAAAGTTATTTTTGTGTTGATGAGAATGGTTATCTCGACGAAATTGTCGACGAGGCGGTGCCAAGTTACGCTCAAAATTAGAGCCCACGGGGATCGAGGCTGAGCCTCCGCCAGCGGGAGAAGCAGCGATCCGACGACCAAGCGCCCCGTTGGGATTCCCTAACTGAGGTGTGACTCCGTGCCACTGGTGACCTGGTATCCACGTCTGAGCCCCTAGATGAGGCGGCGGTGGGGCCGTTAGCGGCGGATTGATGTAGGAGTGGAAGATGACTGCCTGTGGGCGAACAGGAGGTGGTGGATACGGGTGCCAAGACACTGCAGTCTGGCCCTCAGTAGATCCGGAATTGACAGGAGCCTGACCAGGCTCTTGATTTCCAGCCATGTATTGATTCAGCGCATCCGGAGGATAGACAGGAACGAGCATCCCTTGATCACCCTGAATAAACCCGGTCGGGACTAAAGGAGCCTGTGAGTGGAGCAAAGTAGGATTGTTGGCAACTCCAGGATGGCCAGCAGTCGTCTGTGCCGAATCAGCATTATGGCCAAGCGGAGAAGGATAAGGCATAAACGCCTACAGAAAAGTTAGCGCATGCGGAAAGAATACATGTGAACCACATACTGGATATGCACCGGCAGGGCCAAGGGGAAGAGTGGTATTCGAGGTAGTTCCGCCGCCTTCAGAGCTACTGCTTTGCGGAGGCGGCAGAGCTGGGGGCAAAGGGAAAGGATAGCTGGGATAAGGCTGACCAGCAAAAGGCATCGGGTACGGAAATGGCGGGGCGTAATTTGGTATCCATCCCTGGTAGTACTGGACAGTAGGCGCTGGATATGCCGCAGGAAAGGTTGGAGCCGGCACCATAGATGTCTGGGAAGATACAGGCGTTGTATCTGGTGGGGTAGGCTCACCTTGCTTGGTGTCCGTCGATTTTGCCAGCCTAACTTCCTTGATTGAACCACACGCCATGTCATCAGTGGAAGAGATATCGGATGGGGGAATGCCAGTCTCGTCTTGGACTTCATTCAGGTTACAGGTTTCACCAGAGGATGTCGGAGCAAGTGGGATTGGCAAGTCTGTGAGCTGCAGATCCGCCATGTTGGCGGTAATACTACCGACGCCGGGTTTAGGCAGCTGTGGATCGGCACTCTGGTCGTCGCTGCTACAAAGAGGTTGTATATCAATTTCCTTGCTTGGTCCTGATCGCCAGGAAGGGCGATACGCCGGGTTCCAATCTCGAAGTTGCACGCGGATCAAACGACCGTCGAGCATCCGATTGTGCTGAGAGAGTGAATTCAAACACAAGTGATCGGGCTAAAGAGACTCACTTCTCCCTTTATGGCTCTCAGTGGAGCTTCTGTATTATTAAATCTAACAAACGCAAACGCAGAGCGTTTATTAGCTGGGAGGATACGTCAGACTATCGAAGAAAACAAAATAGAGCCGTACTTGGTCGAATAACTTTGATCGCCTCAATCCCCCCATATTTAGAGAACAGTGCCCTGACTTTGCCTTCATCCCAGGCGTTTGGTCCGAACATTTCTAGACCTCCAACAAAGATGGTCGTAGGATCGACAGCACGGTCATCTCGTTTCTCTTGCAAGAGTTGGGGGAGTGAGCCTTGACTGTCATAGTCCTTAAAGGACATGCTTTGAAAATCACCCATGTAACTGGCGGTAGTGGGCGTGCGAAGCATGAGCGACATAGGGGTTCTAGGCGTGACAGGAGACGTTCCAAAATCAGGTGTGTGAGGGAGATTTGTGTCAATTTCCTGGCAATCATCCTCTTTTGAATAATGGGATATATCTTCCGAGGACGCGACATGATGGCAAAGGTACGGAGAAGATGTGAGGTTGGACCCAACCATACTGTACAAAAGATGTCACTCATACTCGGGGTCAAAATAAAACTGCGAACCTCGGGCTATTTTTGAATTCCATCGAATCGACATGGTCTGCCCAACGAGTGCGATTAGTTGACTCCCAATTCGTGAAGGATAATTGCCCGGTAGATTCGCGTGACGGAAGTGAGACAGTTGACTGTGGTCGATCGTGAGTCAATGAGAGGGCTCTTGGTCGAGATGACCGAAAAGGAAGCGTATTTCGGTCAATTGGTACAGGGCATGGCTCCTGTTGCCATTCATCACATCCGGAGCCAGGGTCTGTGACTTTAACATCAGACGGATGTTCAACATCGGAGGAATCTTCTGCAGTACGAAGAGCAGGATAGGTGTGGCTGGCAGGCAAAAAACTTGACACGGAAGGTAATGCATGGCCCGCACCATAACTACGCCAAGATTGAGACGCCTGGATGCCAGGTAATGGGCGCGGATTAAAGTAGTATCCGTGCTCGCGAGGAGTTACGCTTGATTGGTGGGCCCATGTGACGGTCAAATGAGGAATTCGGCGAAGTGTCTTCGATCGTAGGGACGAATGGGATCAGAATTCATCGATATAACATGTCTTCGACCAACTTACCACGAGGGCACTAATACAATCATCTCGATGCGACCATTTGATTTTCCAGCACCCTGGATCCATTCCAGGCGAGCGGGGCCCATCGTGAGGCACTGGGAAAGTCGCCGAGGCTTGTCCCTTCCCATCACCATGCGCATAGGGCGCAAAATAATCGACAGTACCAAATACAGATGTAATCCGAAAGAGAGTCTGCGCTTAAAATTGTGAGTTGTATGACCCCTCAAAAAATTCAACGCACCTCGGTGTCGTAAAGGAGAGGCACAAATATCAGACCAGGGTCAGTCCCTTCGGTTGGCGAGACTGTCAGGGCTTCCGCGTTGAAGAGGACGGTAAGTTGCCTAGGAAGGTTTATCAGAAAACCGAAAACAACGGAAAATAAGCTCTAACTTGTTTCCTGGTGTCCTAATGATCCTCATGGCATCCGGTAACGGGAGCTCAACGAACCGAGGTTCATCAGTGGACGAGTAATTTGCCTTTCTCGAGAGTTCCCTGTGTCGTACATATTGTCTGGGACTCCTACGGATGAAATCAAACCGGTTTGACGCACGATGTGCATATATGCGCTATTATCGTTGCATATATGTTATTACGCTCACCTATAGGAAATGAGGAGAGTCCTGAATGCGCGGGCAGGTTCGTATCGAAGATATCGACCCAAGAATGGTTGCTGAGGGGAAACATGGAGGTTATGCATAAGGGTGGAAGCAGCCTCCGCATCCTAAAGAGGCGGCGGGTTGGAAAAAGAGTTTAATACGTCGAGAAAACGGCTGACCTGGCACTGAATGAATGCGCAGGTGCCGCCTTTGGAATCACGGACAACCTTGATGCCTTTAACTTGTGGATGCTCTGACAGATGCTGAGACAGCGTAGCTGTCAATTCGGGGTACTCGATGTTGGTTGGCAGGCTGAGAGAATTATAACGAGCCAAGAATGCAGCAAGGCCTGTCACGTACCTTCCGATGAAAATGCTTGCGTCGTGAACGATCCTGTCATGAACATCGTGGACACTACTGCCGTCATCAGCTGAGATGCTGCGCGGGGGAGAGGCGGTGGGATGGGAGCTCGCGACGATGTTCTCAGGATTGGAGGAAAGAGAGTCGGAGGATGTGAGGGAATCGAAACGGGTGCCCCATGATCGACCCAGCCTTTGGTGAGGCATAGTAAACTGAGAGGATGGAGGAGTACGTAGAAATGTATGGCAACCTGGAGAGAAGTTGCGGAGCAAGTGCAGTGATTGGTCAGGATGGCATTCCAAGAAGGGATAGGTGGGGCAATATGTCGCATTCACATCGGAACCCCAAGTTTGTTCGGCACGCAATATAAAGGACTGTCTTCCGCCAAAGGTACAGCGCGTGCCGTGCGCATGACCACCAGTCACTCTATACATTCCTGTGCCCTTCTCTCTTGTATCATGCGACCTGTGCGAAAACAGCGGGGAAATGTTGGAGACGAAAGCCACCACCATCAGGCAATTCCCGTTTGACCGGTGACAACACCGGGAAGCATCCCCTGCAAAGGCTGACCTCTAGCTGCTTACGGCCTCCAGGACGGGCTGAGCGGCCGATATCGAAATTGAGCCCCAAGTTTTCTCGAGTGGACATCGCAACGGTGTAAAGGAACAATCAGCTCATCATTTCCGAAGGTCAGGCTAATAAAAACAACCATACTTCCTGACATACTTGATTGGGGCTGAGCGCTGTTTGATTAGCGAAGAAGCGGTGTGATGGACCGGCGCCGCGGGAGGAGGGGAATGGAAAGAGCACCGACAAGAGAGGACGGACGAGGTGGATATGCGAGCGTCGATCTTTGTGACGCAAATCGGACCGTGGGGATGGCATCCCGAGTAAATGAGTGATCGGCGGGTTTCGACTATAGCTCGAGATCCCTAGTTCCAGCCTGAAGATGGCCAGGAAAAGGCCACCCGAACGTCGACACCACACGCCCATATCCCCTTCGGCGGGGAGACCCAGGACAGCCTGCAGCGCATCGAAGAAGGGTGATGTGGATTATGTAATGTACTACACCTTCCTTCGTAAAGTCCCCTCGCCCGCAAAGCGAGTTCTGCTAGCTCAGAATGTCTGACGACGGATATGGCGCCGGCGGAGGGGATGATTACGACTACGGTGGTCCGAGGTTCGTTTTATTGCTTTCGACAGGCTCGCTACTGACGCGTTGATAGTTACAACGACGGTGCTTTCGTGCGTGCCACAAGCCTTTCATAACCTTCTCCGACATGCTCATGCTGCAGACAGGATGAGACTTATGACCTCCTAGCGAACGATCTACCAGAAGGCGAGCAGCGCGACGAGCAGGGAGAAGACGCTAATGGCGAAGTCCCTCATCCGAATGGCGTCAACGGTGCGGAGCACGACCAAGAAATGGCTACAGGAGAGGACCAGATGCCTCAGCAATCTGCTTCTTCTGGCTTGCAAGGCGAAAGACAACCGAACAAAGTCAGGGTGACGACCCCCTACCTTACAAAGTACGAGCGAGCACGAATACTGGGAACTCGAGCATTGCAAATCAGGTGTGTCTTGAATCACGCCCTTATCCGTCTGTTCACTATCCGACTCGCCTGAATCAGCATGAATGCCCCCGTCCTCGTCCCCTTGGATGGCGAAACAGACGCCTTGCAAATCGCCATCAAAGAGCTCTCTCAACGAAAAATACCTCTAATCATCCGGCGGTATCTGCCGGATGGTTCATTCGAGGATTGGAGCGTGTCTGAGTTGATTAGTGAGTGAGTTGAGTGCCGCTGCTGGGCACAAGATTTCAGAGTTGTCGCCGTCTTGTAGTTGCCTACTTGGACACTCAAATATGCATACTCCGTACTAGGGATACTCGATGTGCTAACTTTGAGAGCAATATTCATGTCTCAGACTACGCTCTTGAACATAGTCGTGAATATTAGACAATGTATGCAGAATGTAATGCTACTTTACAATCACAATACCCTGGTTCATGTTGACTTTTTGAGTTCTACCCAGACCTCTCCCCTTAGTCGCGTGACGCTCCTCGTCCTAGGGTTCTTGACAGAGATATCCTTCGACAATGTTCGCGTCTGTGCCTGGCGGGTAGATGTCCTCAATGACTGCGTTTCAGATACTTGCAAGTCGCCGAGCTGCGAAGCGGAATTCGTCGTATCCAGAAACAGGAGGCGTCGTTCCGCCATCCCGATGACTTCCAAGCAGCTGGCAGCTTTATAAATGCCTCTTCTTTTCCGTGGGCTCGACTCGATATCAGAATAGTGGCAGTCCGGTTGTCCCCGTTTGGTGGGTGACGATGGGACACTCGATGGTTTAAATGTTGGAGTAACCGGACGGTTTGCGTTCTCTCCAACCGATTTCCGCTTGCATGCAGCTGCAGCACATGTTGAATAAAAATGCATGAAGACAATAAGCAAGACCTTACGCTTTTTTCGCATGACGACGGATGCCGACTCCTTCGCAACCTTGAACACACCATCGTCATCTAGTGTTTGTTGAACCTCCCAATCTGATGGTCGCATCTTTTTCCAGTCTTCCAGAACCTTTCCCACCCAGTGATCGGTTTCCCCGGAGACGTAATAATCGATCACGTCCTCCCACTCGCTTCCCGGAGGTGTCTTGTTCACGAAAACAACCTTGCCTTGCCAGCTTTTCGCTGACCGGGGTGTGCTATTGGTAGGTGTTTTCGACCCGTGAACGGCTTTGGCGAATTCCTTGACGAGTTTCCTGAGCCCGTGAACTTTTAGCGATGTGCCCATGATGATCAACATATCCGGTTTTCGTGTGATATCGTGAGTCTGAATTAAACCGATATCGTCCCCAAGTGGATGGACTTCATCGTATAGTACGATAGCCGGGCGAAGACTGCCGACTTTGAGAGGCCGAGCCGACCTAGCCAAACGCACTTCCGCTAGGAAAGCATGTCAGTTGGCGTGGCTTCTAGATCATGCAATGAACGAGCACTCACAGCGTAGCTTGCACTCGGGACAGTCCGGAGCCAAACCCTGGTCGAACAAGTCCATATAGGCATCTGTAAAGGGGAGCTCTACGAAGCACAACGTGCAGCGAACACGATGGATATCGCCATGTAGTTGAACATTGCGGACTTCGGCTGCCCTTAGTCTCGATTTTCCTTTTCCGGACACAGTCTCTTGGCTCGAACTACCGCGGAGTCCAACCCTTTCCTCGAAACCATCGATGTTTTGCGTGTAGGAACGCAGCAGCTTTTGTTTGGTGTCAAGCGTTTTCAAGAAGCAATGTGTAGGGGTGGGGGTCGCAGAATCAATGCGGTGCTTGAGCTGAGAGATGAAGGTATAGAAAACAGCTGTGGATGTTTTGTCACGAAACAAAGAGGCATCGAAGAGGTCCCTGCCCTTTAACACAACATCTGGATGTTGTTGCTTTACGAGCGCATACAGTCCGTCAGAGGAACGGAAGTCCTAGTAAAAGGTGGTTTTTCTTCGATGCACGGGTGAGGCCGGACGGATGGCTTACTGGTATTCCGCACGAGCACGAGATGCCGGCCCCGGTGACGACCACAATTTTCTTGCATTTGGCGACGGCTAGGGAAATATCTAGGAGGGCCCTCCGAGTGCTTGATTCTGAGACAGGCGCATCGAGATTAAGTCGAATGGTCATGTGTAGAGTTACAGATGGTGGTAAAGATGGAAGTGGCCACCCACATTGGTAGAAATATCATGATGTTCCACATAGGCAGACCAATGACGTTGTTTTTACATGTTTGTTCCTCGCGTCGCGTCGTGTCAGTCACGTGACTTCTCATTTCATTACAGATATGTACAAGTCAGTAGTAGGTAAGGACTTCCGACCCATTCTTGCGCTTATAGTACCAGATACCATCCTCATTGCAGTTTGTAGTCGGACTCGTTGCGTTGACCATCTTGAAGTGCCCGTACTGCTCCTGTGGCAAGCGTGTCAAGATCGGGTACGGCCGGACCCGTTGCGGAGTGCCACTCACCGTGCCTAGAACGTGCTGATAGTACCAAACTTCGTTGAGGGCAGTACCATTGTTGATGCACCCAAGGTAAGGAATTGCACCAGTCTGCGAAACAAGAGCATTGTTGATCTCTGCAAGGGTGTAACTCGTTTCGTTGGAAGGGACAATACCGGCTCTGAGAAACAATCAGTAACATCATGGAGCCTTGCCAGGGTGACACGTACGCCGCTAGCATGTCAAAGGTTGGGTACATCTCGAATGCCTTCCTCACTGTCTCGAAAAAGTTGACCACTTCTTGGTGCTCCTTATAATTGGGCCCGTAGCAAGCGACATCAAATGTTGAAGTACACGTTGCGTGCTT